>CM075017.1:3547142-3670081 GCA_037576675.1 Pangasius sanitwongsei | reverse complement strand
GGGTTGAGGTCAGGGCTCTGTGCAGGACACTCAAGTTCTTCTACACCAACCTTCACACACCATGTCTTCATGGAGCTCGCTTTGTGCACAGGGGCATTGTCATGCTGAAAATGAAACCTTATATTGATTTTTAAAAAATCTTTGAAAGACAGGAGGTGGAGTTTATAGGCATGGTGGCTTTGTGGTTAGCACATTTGCTTCGCACCTCTGGGGTTGGGGGTTCAATTTCTGCCTCTGCCCTGTGTGTGCAGAGTCTGCATGCTCTTCCTGTGCTTTGGGGGTTTCCTCTGGGCACACGTGTTTTAGGCTGACTGGCATCTCTAAATTGTCCATAGTGTTGGCACCCCGTCCAGGTTGTCCCCAGCCTTCTACCCCGAGTCCCCTAGGATAGACTCCAGGCTCCCTGTGACCCTGTGTAGGATAAACAGTACAGAGGATGGATGGATGGATGGATTGTCGCTGACATTCTGTGTACATGAAAAATAAACTTGAAACTTACACTAGCTCTTGTGTGTCTATGATTTTTGTGTGTATATGTAACCCAGGGTAGATTTGGGTTACTAAACGTCTAGAAATATGAATATAAAAGAATATTCTCATCAAGTGTCAGACTTTTAGTAACCCAAATTTACCCTGGTTTACAGATATGTTTGCAAATGTTCTTGTCTTAAAGCAGTTGAGAGCAGTAACTGGTAGAAAATACTTGTTTCTATATAAATTTGCATGTTTTATTACTTACTAGAATACACACTAAGTATAAGTGATAAGTAAATGAGAAGCCCTGTAGGTGGTGATAATGAGGGATGTGATCGCCCTCTAGCGGCTGCTATCGTGTACTGCTCTCAGTGCGGATGAAAAAGAGAAAGAGAGAGAGAGAGAGAGAGAGAGACGAGTTTATCTCGTGTTCTGCCAGCAGCAGCAGAGAAACAGCTCCACGTTAAAACCCGGGACGCTCCACTTCCAGCTCAGAGTCTGACACGCAGGCGTACAATGCGCTTCATAAATCATTAATTCCCCAAAACTAGACCGGATTCACGATCCTGCATTACGACATTACTGCTTTACGGCGTTCAATGGGTGAGTGCATGGGTGTCATTTTTACATGAATTTTCATCTTAATGGATATTTAACGTTAGCTAGCCTCCTTGCTAGCAGGCGCCTGAACAACCCAGGAGATCTCAAGCTTGCTAACTAGCTCACTAGACTAACAAATACAACACAATAACCCTGGATTATAGGGAACCTAACAACTAGCAACTAGCAACAGCCGCAGTAACCGGAAGGAATCCATGTGGAAAGCTAGATATTAGTCTCACTACTGCCTGGAGCTGCTGGCTCACTTAGTTAGCTGTCTAGCTGCAGCTTTAAAGAACTCCAGATAAAATAAATAAATAAATAAATAAATAGATAGATAGTTAGATAGTTAGTAGAAATAAATGGACTAACTAGCTGTCTGTCAGTGTTGTTACTTTTTTCCTGCCTTAGCATTAACTGGTTAAATGAGTCTGGTTAGTGAGCTAACACCCAGCTAGCGAGCTCTTGTTTAAACCTCTACTTTACACTAACATTCAATAAATATACAATATAACACGACATAGGGAACGAATTTAATATAGGTATAACCGTCCTATGATAAGTTCAGTCACTCTGGAGTAGGTGTCGAGTTTAGCTCCTAGCACCTAGTTTGCTAAGTAAGTTGTTAGGTAGCTTAGCAAGGTTCTCCTTTAGCTGTGTTTAAAATGAACCTGAAGTAAATAACTGTTATTTTCAGTTATTTCAGGTTTGTAGTGTGTTTCCAAGTCGTAGCTTCATTGTACTTGGGGCATATACTCTCAGAAATAAAGGTACCAAAGGTTCTCCTTGTCTCTGAGGTGGTAGCATTTAAAGAACTGTTTACAGCAGCTTTAATTTCAGCATTCTTCTACATCTTCTACATTTATTAAGGGTTCTTCAGTTTGTCCCCTCAGTGGAACCCTTAAAGGTTCTCTATACACCACTATAGCAAGCTTTTTCCTGTCAGAAAGGGTTCTAGGAAGATAAAAACCCTGAACCTTTTTTTCTACACTCTTGAAAAATGATACCAAATTATACTTTTTTTTTTCTGTCCTTTTCGTTAATCTGTATCTTTCACCTGGAAGCATGAATATAATATACATTTAAAAATAATTTACGGGACCTTAAAGTTTGCTTAAAATCAAAATGATTCACCTGAAATCAAATAGTAAAAAAAAAAAAAAAATACAAAAAATTTGTCACTTTGTGGGAAAATGGAGGAAAAAAAAAAAGGCTTTTCAATGGCTCATCCTGTACTAGTCTTGTGTTCGTCCAATGAAATGCACTCTAGAACGTCTAAGTCCCGCCTCCAGGGGCATGTCTTGCTCTACAGTAGCAGATCGTTAGCAGTAAACATGATTCATCAGTGCGTCTTTGGCTGTGTGTCTTCCCAGATACTATTCCCTTTTCCAAGTATGCCTTGGATGAGAAAATCTGTGCCATTTGGTGGTTGTTTCACCAATTTGCGTCTCACGAATGCCGCGTCAGACTAATCGAGAACTCAGTTTTGTCGTTATACACCATCAGGGATACTCGATCTCTAAGAGACTGTAATATCATCTTATACCCCATTGCATTAAATGTGCATTAAATTGATTAAATGAAATGAAATGCTAATTAATTAAATACTTGAATCTGATTGGTCAGAAGGTGTGGCTCGAAAAGTAGTTCCGACTGTAACATGAATGATAGTTTGCTGTTAATGCACTTGTTCTAATGCGTTATTGTTTCTGTAGTAACAGCTCCTACACTAGGACTTGTACAGCAGATGCTCCACATAATCTAAATGTAATAAACAGATTACGTGTTGGTCAACAAATTAAGCCTGTAATCATTGATGTGGTGATTTTTTTTTTTTTTTTAAAGCAGACATTTATTTAACGTTTGTGGAAGGAGTTTTGGTTGTAAGCGCTTTGTAACCGTCATGGTGCTTTGTGAAGTTTATCAGCACAGGAAAGTCATCAGGACAGAAGTTTACACTTTCCGGTTTCTTGATAAAATGACAAGCTGTGCAGAGAGAGAAAGCGAGAAAGAGAGAGAAAAAAAGATCGAGGCTGTTGAGGTTATGACTGTTTATCGCAGCTATAACAAAAGTGAGAATGGGAAATAACTTGTCTCTCTGACATTCCACAACGTTAAATCCAACTATAAACCATTTAAATGTGTGACGTGGCGTTCATTAATAAATTAAACTTTGTAATCATTGGTAAATCTCTGTGTTACAAGCGGAATAACACACTCCAGACCGCGCTGTTATACCTAACACTCATGAACCTGCGGCTCTCCATCACCAACGGCATCACTGATAGTCGACCTTGGCTCAAAAATGCACGACATAACTCCGCCAACACACGGGATTTTGTTGTTTACGGTATTTAGGATTGTTACAAAGAAAGCCCTTAACAGTTTCTTTGTGTCGGAAAATTTAAAGTTACAGCTTTACCTCTGATTGTTTCAATGTACTGAAACTGGAGACTCCTTCCAAAAATGTTAACTAAACGTCTCCTCAAAGAAAACTTCACCGTATTAATGAATATACACATTTAAAAAATTATTTTTTTTTTTAAAAATCCATACACATTGCTGTGTAGGTTGTTACTATAGAAAACGCAGCGTATTATAACAAGCCGTGCCATTGTAGAAAATATAATTACCACCATCTGACCAATCAGCATCGAGCATTCAGCAGTGCTGTGGTGTAACGTTTCATGAATCAGATTCTAATGCACAATGGCGGTTATGTGTTTGTTCAGAGCTAAAGCAATACTCCTGTGGTTTTCAGAGTCATCCCCATCCACAGCATCTGTAGCGTACCTGTGATTACACCAGACAAGAATTTCAACACGTTTTGCTGTACTGAGGAAAAAAACCCAACGACAAAAACCTATGTATTTGAAACTTGGTTATATTGGATAAATGGCAGTTGTTGAATTTTGTAAATAAGCATAAAAAAACAGGTTGAACAGCACTGGAGTATTCCTTTAATGCCGAGTGGGCACATTACGTGACTTGCTTTTGGTAGATGTAGGGGTGTGCACACTACACAGTCGCTCACAGACGAGGCTCACGCACTACACAATAAATCCCGCTTTCTCATGAAAATAAACCAGAGAGCTGTCTATCATGTGACTTTGTGACTTGATCCATATTTGATATGGAAACAAAAAAAAGAGAAATAAGACAAAAATGTGGAGGAAGGATTGTTCAGGGAGATCCGGACAGTGATAATTGTCTGTTCTGCAAAGAGAACTGGAGGTATAGTGCAAAAAAGGTAACTTTTTTTTTTATAAATAAACTTCTCATAGAAACATTATTGCGCTTACATTTTGCCCTCTCGCTCCTACACTAATAGAGGGATGATAAACTGGATTCAGGGATCTGCTGCACGTGACAGAAGATATGTTTAATTTCCTTTCAGACTCTCATTGGCTGTTTCTTTGCGCTGTTCTTGCTACTAGTTGCAGAGGGTTCATACTACAACCTCCATCACAGAGAAAATCAAACATGCCTGGAAATATTTGCGCTTCGTGTAGGAATGCGCCTATATATTTGATCCTTGTGAGGGAAGTCAGCGAGTGCCAAAAATAGTCCGTGACTGGGAAATCGGGGCTAAAATCATGTAGTGTGTGGTAGAATTAATAGTACAACTTGAAAGTGTCCTCGGTTTGTAACATGTATATCAGGGTTACGTCTGGTTGAGCCGCTCTGTAAAGATTTTTTGGAATAAAGAAGGAAGGGAAGGGAATTGATATCTATAACCAGTAGCTTTATATGAACATCTCATCTGCTGTGAGCTCAGTTGGAGGATATTATGAGTCTAATGGTTGTATTACTGCGATCCAAACCTATACATGACTGCTGAATGAACGTTTTGGGGTCAGATGGGGTCATGATGACAGGTCACTGTCGTCAGGTCACTGTGTGTTTGTAATGGAACGATGTCGCTTCATTGTTCTGCTTATGAGGCTGCCCGAGAAATAAGCCTAAGCCGTATTAGGCACTAAACAGTTGAAGTGCTGATGAAGTAAAGAGAGTGTTAAGGATTCTTAAGTAGCTTATAAGACAAAGATAAGTTAGTAGAGGTTTGAGTTTTAAACCTGCTAAAGGAAATAGGCCATGTAGCGTAAACAAAACACATTTTATCCTCCAAGCTTCACATTTCTTACTGTTTAAGTGCAAAAGTTAAACAGGCTGCAAAGGTCTTTTTTGGATGACAGAATCTTTATCTGGGATCTTTTTTTTTTACACGCACACAAACCAATGTTTGGACAACAACAGAGGCTCTCACATTTCTTTAACCGGAAGGCTGAGTGAGGCTGAAGAGGTTAACAAACTCCACAGTGAGAAAAGACAAGCTCTTTGAATAGACACACAGAGAGACGAACGCCTCTGTCTGGTTTGTGTTACTATAAATCTTCTCAGTTTGAAAGGTGAAGGAGAGAGAGAGAGCCTAGAAATGAATGGCTCGGCTTTAAGAAAATTCAAACGCAGTCTTTCACTAAAGAAAGCAAAGACCTTGTCAAAGATGCCGGAGGGAACGCAGGGGAAGACCTCGAGTCAATAATGGAAGCTTCCAGACTGCCTGAGGTTAGTAGCCCGGGCCTGTGAGAGGTGAACTTTGAACCTGCGTGATGCGTGGTGTTTTTCTGTTCATGCCTGTTAGAGAATATACTGTGCTTTCATATGTAGCTTTGTGCTGAATTAATTTGGCTGTAGGTAGGTCAGTACTTGTGTCCTCGGCGTGTTATCCTGTTTCAAAAGATGACAAAAAAGTAGAACGTGTGCGTGTCAGGTACAGCGCTGGGAATATTCTGATCACATTTTCCCGAGGGTAACCCCCCCCCCCCCCCCCCGTCTTTGATAGCGTATTGAAGCCAGATGACCTCGGGCAGCCCTCCAATCTGTAGCTCTGCTAATACTCTTCAGCTCGTGCTGTGCAGCACCACAGGGTTTAGCCCTTATGATAACGGGGAAAGTCCGCCATGAGCAATCAGACAAATTGGACAGGGCAAAGGGAATCCGAATGTTCTCTGAGACTCCCGCTGCTCTCCTTATAACTCTCGATCTATCTCTCTCACGCTGGCTGTCTGCTGAACACAGCTCTCGGCTCTATGTACTGGTGGAAGTTTATTTATAAAAGGCTGTTGCGTAAGAGAGACAGGAAATCATTTGAATCAGTATTGCCCCTGTGACAACTGAGGCCCTGCGTAATGAGCTTTGGTTCAGAAAACTGAAAAGTTTATGATTGCAGATTTTATATAACGCTATAAACGTTAATCAACTGGTTACAGTTTTTTTTTGTTTTTGTTTGTTTTTTCCCCTTCATTTTTTTTTCTTATTATGATGAGTCGTTCTCCAAGTCTCTTAAGGATCGTAATTACTTGTATTGTTCACTCGCAAAGAATTAGCTTAGTTACCGTACATGCATCCTGATGATTAAGCTAATATTTTCAACACCACATGATGGAGTTATATTGATATTACTCAGTGTGGTGTTGCTATAGATGTACGTCCGTTTTGACAATTTTCTTTTTCTCTGTACAAGTGAAATAGAGAAAAATGATGACGCATAATAGTGCGAACTTCCCTCTTTCAGGCGATACGATATAATTAAACAAGTAACGATTCGATTCACTTCCATTCACTCCTGATTCAATATGATTCGATTCAGCACTGATACGGTTCGATTCATTTCTGTTAAATTTAACATGCATTGATATAGCCTAGTTTTGACTTTTCAATAAACAACAATTTCAAAACCTTTATTAACCATATTTTTTTTCCTGAGACTTGGTGCTAGGGGCTCCTGTGCTTGCGAATAAAGTAACTGGTTACTTCAGTTGTTGCCTTCGACTGGCTAGAAGTATGTGTTGGCGAGTGCTGAAAGAAGCTGCTAAAGCAAGCGTTACCTGGTGCGTCTATAGCTACAGGCTCTCCTTTGGTTAAAGTTACTCCTATCCCACCATTTCCGCCCATGTACACAAAGCTCCACCCCCAGAGCCTGGCTCGTAGCGTTCACCTAGGATTAGCTTTAGCAGTTACTGTCATGAAATAATTTTTTTAAGCAAACACATTGAACTGTTACAATTTAAAACACTATAAACATGCGAAATTTGGTTCATGCTGCCTTTGCTATCCCTTTATTCTTAGTAATGGAAAAAAAAAACATATCTATTGGATTATTTATGTAAATCAGGCCATTCAGACCATTCAAAGATTTTTATATCGATTGTGCTTACAAACGTGTCCAGGAGCAACATCGCTAATTCTGCGTCCACCTTCATCCTCTTCAACAGTAATAAATTACTCCATCTTGCACAATGGCTGCCAGAGTTTAGGGAGCTTAGGCATATTTTTTCTGCCTGAACAGATTAACATGAGGGAGGAGTGTTTGCACCTTTAATGCTTACTACTTAAGTGCTTTTTGATTTTCGATGGCAACATGGGCTCGATTTGGACCGGATCTAAGCTTGTAAACCGAACCCTTTACATCCCTGTTTTACAGTACAAAGCAGCAAATGTGTTTAGTGTAATCGATTAGACGCCATATTTCCAGGAGATGTACAAGTCCAATAAGCTGAAATTAGGCTCAATAATGCTCTTCTCAGTGTTGGCTGGTTCTAATTAATGAAGCCATGATGATAGTGCTGGCCTTCAAAATAACGCTGAGATACAGCCAGGAATGCATTGGCCTAGCATAGTTTTATCTCTATCCACGAAGCTGTGATACGCCTTCACACTGTCTGCTGCTGTACCCCCTTTTTAAAGGGTTAGTTGTGAGATCTTTGTATGGTAGTTATACATCTTTGGTTTCATGAGTGTTCTGGCCGTCAGGTCTCTTCCAGTGGAGCAGATGAACACGTTCTTGCTGGGTTCTTTTCCCTCTGCATAATTAAAAAACATGTTGACCCATTGCATAATGTAGTGCTTTCTTCTCTAATTAATGTTTCCTTTTTGCTGGCATTCTGATTAGTTGTGGCAGAATGTTGACATGATTTAATTGCTCATCAGTAATTAAAAGCATCTTTGTATGAGCAGGGACTTTCAGCCAAACTGAGATCTGAAGTCTTACTCAGGCAGACTAATGAAGGGAACGGGCTCTGATTTGTAGAACAATTGCTTTTACATCAAAACCTTCCGAGAGGTTAACAGGCACTGCAGTGATTTCTTCATTAACTGTTTTTCTTTTTTCGTTTAAAAAAAAAAAAAAGAAAAAGATCAATACAGATAATGTAGATTATCTTTTTTGCATATTTTAGGAATTACTGTTACCTCCACTCCTGAACTTGAACATATTTTTCTGCCTTTCTTGTGACCCGAAGTCTTGTAGAAATCAAGAAACGACATCTGATATGTTAAATTTTGGTCGTTTGCGTGTATGGTAAAGCACTTAGCTCTCTGCTGAAGGCTATTCTAGAGACTTTTCTCAATTGCACTTTGTCTGTCAAGCATCAGTTAATAATATTGGGAGATATTTGAAAAATATGTGTGTGAGTCGCATGTTTTGGTCACCTGGAAACCTTTTTTACAAGCCTAAAACATGACATGGCATGTTATAGGTTAAAAATAATAATAATAATAATAATAATCCGTGACGGAGTGGTGTGATACCACCCTGTACATCTCTTATACTGATGATCTCTGAATTTAAACACAACTAATCTTGTGTTACAAATACTGTTGTGTTACCAATGAGTTGGCGGTTGGTCTTAGATGTGACTGGAGGACTGTGACTCTCTCAAAACTCTTCTCTCAGACACAATATCTCTTTTAACTACACTAGTGAGACATCATTTAAAATAAGGCCTCATATAGCAAGATTTTTCCAATTATTAAATGTCTATTTAGGTTGAGGCTGTGCCCACTGTAGCCTCAGATTCCTGTTCTTGGCTGACAGGAGTGGAACCCAATGTGGTCTTCTGCTCTTTTAGTTGATCTGTCTCAAGTTTTCACATGTTGTGGATTCTGACATGCTTTTCTGCTTACCGCTGTTGTAAAGAGTTACTGTAGACATCCTGTCAGATCGAACCAGTCTGGCCATTCTCCTCTGACCTCGCTTATAAACAAGGCATTTGTACCTGCAGAACTGCTGCTTTCTGGATGCTTTTTTTGTTTTTCGCACCATTCTGTTTAAACTCTTGAGACTGTTCTGTGCGAAAATCCCAGGAGTTTCAGAAAAACTCAAACCATCAACAACTACGCCAAGTCATTGAGATGATATTTTTGTCCTCATTCTGATGTTGGAACATGTGAACATTTAATTCCGAAGCCTTTGAATGAGTGTATATAACCAAAACCAAAAGCAAATGCAGTGCAGAGGAAAAACAAAATTCTAACTAGCATGTCAGGGTGAAGCACTGCTTAGCCAAAAGTGGGTAGTTTAGTTTAGTTCTGGTCAGCAAAGCCAAGTTCTTCGGTGTATTTGCTAGCTGTTGTTTATGGTAGTTACAGCGTTAGCAATGAAACGTATTCACAACAGTGGCGGATTACACGGCCAAAGCGTTTTCAGTGCATTTGCGTTCTCTTTGCTGAGAAATAGAGGCTGTTATAGTATGATTTTGGGCAGTCCCAGTGGGAGGTGGTTGAGAAATTTCTTCAGAGCTGGACACAAAATGGATGAGAACCACTGGAGTATGGAACTTGATCAGGTATGAAAATTGAACAGGGAGATGTTAATGGACAGAAATGCAATTTTAATCAGTCAGCAGTGAGGTAACCGTGACAAAATGTCTTTCACAAATATCCACATGCTGTTCGTTCCAAAGCACTTTCTATATCCTGTGCTGTCGTGTTAATCTTCAAGCGCACCTGCTTGACTTCCCGGTCCCCAGGTGCCTGCTTGTGGGAGTTCAGGCCCATAGTCCGAGAGTGCCCGTGGCCACACCTCTACGCCAGCTCACGTTCTGTTGAGCAAGTGGAAAGAGTAATTAATCTTCAAGAGGAGCATGCCAAAGCGAGGGACTGCATAACTGCTTGTCTTCTTTGCGGGGGCGCTGCTGAATCCTGGCTGCCCTCAACCCCCTCCTTCTTCCTCACATTGTCCAAATGATGCCATCTGGTCATCAGGTTTCTTTCCTCTTGTTTCCTGCGAGCTCTTCAGAGGCACAGCTTGTATTCATTATCTTTAGAAAGGACTCAGACTGATCTGTATTGGGTTAATTTGCCCTTTACATTTCCGGATGGGTGGAAAAACAACTCCAGGTCAAAATCACCGTAAACCGGTCGATTATATATTTGGTCATATTAAAATGGGTTTGTAAACAGGTTTACAAACCTGTAGGTTCTGGTTAGGTCAATGTAACTCATGAGCATCAGGGAATATTTGGACACTTACACCGGAAGCAACACTAGCCTAGCCTCGGCATGCCGGACTTCCAGCATTTGTACGTGATTTTTCATCAAATACCAATGATATTGGATCTCTGACGGAACGGGGTGTTAGAATTCAATTTGGCTTCTGTATTTAACTGAGTAAAATGCCTCAGTGCCTAGAAGGCTGCTATCCTGCGAGCTTTACTGATGTTTCACAGCTGAAATATGAGTCTACTTGTGCATTTCTCATGCATGCACATTTCATGAAGATGCAGTCAGTCGTGTAGGTTCCAGGAGTCACACCCTCTTTACTCAAAGTCACAGAAATGTTTATGTTCAGACGCCTGGCCAACACATTATGTCCTGAAAGAGGTACTGGGAATACTAGGCATGTGTACTGAAATTCAGCTAGATTATATGTAATGGGATATTGACTGCCATTCATGCTATGGGTGTAATGATATGATGTATCATATCATTCGATACGAGGGTCTTGATTTGATACATCTGGGTATCGAACAATACATTCAACAGACGCTGGCTTTAAAAAACAGACTTTGTCATAAAATACTGTTTATGTTCTGTGAGGTGTAACACTCGCATTAGCAAGTGACAAACCAACAGGCGACCATTCATTTTCTACTGTACGTAAGCATATACGTCGGCTATGTACGGAGCCGACATTTTGGCGACATCAACAAGCGACAGCGCAAAAGTGCGCCATGTGAGTTGAGATATTTTCAATTTTATACAAATTAGGTATGATGTGGTAACGCTATTGGGTCCAATCCTGTGGCATGTATGGCACGTCTTTCTTTTTTTTTTTTTTTAAACACATTTTCTTTAGTTCCTACCACTTAGTTCCTACTTCCCTTTTTACGCTAGCATACTGCTTTCTCGAAACCAAGACGCAAAACAGTAAGAAAAAAAGAAAATTCAATTTTGATTACATTTCACAATAAAGAAGCCCAGTACACACCCTTTCATTATACGCATGCCCCTGGTTTCACCCCGCCGTCATCCTTACTGACAAGTGTACAATAGCTTTGCAGCGTTTCCAGCCCACCATTCCCCCAGCTTGCTTCTCCACCCTCTCCTTACGAGCTGCTGAAGTCTTTATTCAGTGACTTGTTCGGACTTGTTTTATATTTGCGGCGCAGTATTAGATCTTGAATGAGTCGTCTGTCGTAAATGGGACACTGATGAAATACCCTTAGGTTATTTATTGGCAGCGCTGTGGTGGCTTGTTTTCCCACCGAAGCTGCTGCTGCCGCCGTCTTTTGTCCTGTTCTTGTTTAGTCTGCAGATGCAATATTCCAGAGATCAGTGCATCAAATCTCCATATTTGTTCCAGTGTCGCAGGAGACGTTTTATAATTTATAAGTGAAGAATAAAAAACAATGAGTTCCTCTGTTTTTGGAAAATAATCCATGATGCAGTGGTGGAGTGTTGGGATTGTTTATTAGTTATAACAGCATATTGCAATTTTGAAATTATTAATGAATGACACGTAGCGTTTTTAATAGACATTATTTCGATTTAATGTTGTGAAATGGCTGCAAGATAATTTATCATTTACGTTATAGCAGCTATAAACAGTCATTCCCTCCTAGCCTCGTCATGTTATCGAGAAACTGGAAAGCGCAAACTCCTCAGTCCTGTGGTGGAAAATCTACTGACCATTACAAAGCGCTGACACTGGAGACTCCTTCCACGTTCCATAAATGTCAAATAAACATCTCCTCACCGAAAGCTCTACCCTATCAACGATCGCACATTTTTCTTTGTTAAATAACAGCACATTTCTTTCAGTAGGCATAGATTGCGCCGATTGTCCGCCATGCAAGTACCTGCGAGTGAGCTGTTGCTATAGAAATGTTAACGTATTAGAACAAGCACATGGATATAAACCTGTGATTTGAATTACAGCCTGTCGGAGGTGCTGTTATAGGATCTTCTGGCCAATGAGATTCAAGAATTCACCAGCTCTGTGCTATAATATAAACTTGGCACACAAACTATTTTGCCACACAATCACATTCCTAATGGGTTGTAGTCAGAGTGTCCTTGTTTTAAGTTCCAGTCGAATTATTTATCACACATTGCATCAGCATTATGCAGGGTTCTGCCACGTATGATGAAATAAGTTATTCAGACGGTGACCTTGATTTGTGATCTAATGTCTTTGTGTGTGTGTGTAAACAGCTCAATAGCTATGAGGAATGAATGCATCCTAAGCTACCGTTGAAAAGGTCAGTGGACTTGTTTGTCGTTAAAGTAAGTGGATATTGAAGAGCCGATTCGAAAGGACAATACACTGGATCTCCTGCGCCTTGTTCAAATATTTAATAACCCAATAAAGCGTAATGCGCATCATTATTCCCAAAGCGCCCGGAAAATAAGCGTTCTGTTTTCTGGGGCCGTTGAAGAGGCCTTTTTTTTTTTTTTTTTTTTTTCCCCCCCCTTCCCTCCCCTACTCGTCAGTCCAAGTGTCGAGACCTTTTGCACGATCTTGGCACAGACACACTTTTGATTACTTTGGCACAGGAGAAGATTAAAGTTCAGATGTCAAGAGTGCCAGCAAAAGAAGTGGCTTGTTTTTCTGCCTTGCCCCGATGTTTTGCCAGAGAGCTGACAAGTCAGTGAATTGTCATGCTGAGCTGGAGAGCGAGATGAAAAGCGGTTCAAGTCCAGTGCTCTTTTCTGCAACAGAACTCCTCTAGTGTCTCTCCCATGCTGCTCTATAACCTACACCTCTCACTTTAACACCGGTGTGAAGTCGTAGAAATTTGAGAACTCTGCAAGCACCAGGGCAAAGCAAGCTGATTAAATGTGTTAAAAGTGAAGTTGCTGCAGGGGTTGGGCATTCAGAATTCATGTGAGTGCTGCTAAGGTCGTCTTTAGCAGAACCTTTACTGCTGCTTAGCTCCTGGCTAACTTTTCATTCAAATCATTGAATGAAATTGTCATCATTGAACTCATTATTACCTTTCTACAATTCTTACTACTGCCATCAGTGGAGATTTCGCCTCAACTTGGAAATCCTATTCGGAAAGACAGAAAGGTCTCTTCAACCGCGAGATCAGCAGTTGACGTGTCAACATGGCCACTCACAGGGTCAGGAGTAAATAAAATATTTGGTTTAATCTATAAACATGGGCTATACATACAGTTCACTGTTTTGAGAAAGTAAATACATCATAAACTCATCATGCTAATATTAGCTGGCTAGCTTGTTGCAAACAAAGCTCACGCTTTCACGGAGGCGTCCATGTTTTTTTCCCCGATTTGTAGCTTGAATGCGCTCAAAATTCCCATAATTCTGAGTTCAAATTTCACATTTCCGAGACCATGGCTTCCGCAGCTCTGCGTAGGGTAGCTTGGTTTACAAATGGGGGGTTTTATTCATTTATTTTACAAATTATTTTTACGAACATCGCTCCCACTGCAAATACAGATTTTGTATGCTACCATTTGGAAACGTTACTGTGAGTAACATTCAAACAAGCCACATTTGAATTAAGACTATACGTGCTAGTTTAGTCTTTTTTTCACTCTCATGACACGTTCCACTAGCATAGGAGTTCAGCAATAAAAACAGACTAATTTCTCCATCCATCTACCTCCTCTAATTCCTCAATGACATCACATGACTCTGACTCAGTGGAACACAGACGTGAAGATATGCTGAAAAGTTTATCGAATATGGATTCCCAAGCATGACTAACAGCAAAAAGTTTGGGTTCACTGCAGAAACAAAGAACCGAGTTATTTCTTTGCATGCACTGTACTATGTAGCTGTCCAAGTCACTTTTTATCCTGCTTTTCTCTGCAGAGTTTCTCAAAACTGCTGACGCAAGGGCTCTTGCCTTTTTCGCACCTGAAATTTTAAGAGTCTGTTAATGTTGTTATAGCTTCCACTGTCCTGCAATCACAGGCACATCCGATATAAACACCATCAGCATGAAATGGTCAATTATCCCCTTCCTCCACTGCCTGTTCTTGTTAGGGAAAGTATAAATCTGCAGAAAAGAAGAGGGGAGAGGGGGAAGGAAAAGAATGGGCCTGCAGAATTTATTTGAAAATCTGAATCCGAGATCCTTCTCTTGCTAATTACATCCAAGCATTGGAAATGAAAAAAAAAAGAAATCTTTTAGCACCTCTGTTTCAGGAGTCATTCTGAAGAGATCCGTCTGGCATATTGAGATCCGAAATCGTTGTATCCTCTAGCAACCGAATGTTGGTCATAGAACATTGGGCCTGTGGGACATGTGGCAAGGGGGGAAAAAATGTATGACTCATTTGCAAGGGCAGACATTGAGTCCATATCTGTAACTCCTCCATGAGGCGTTAGCTAGTAGAAGAGACTTTGTCAAGCGCTGGTCTTGGCCGTTCCCCAGTGTCCTGCAGTGCTGAGTTCTTAATCATACCGCATCACTGTGATCTGGTGGAAAATTTCTGCAGGGACGCTATGCGTGGGCGATGAGTTGCTATTCTCCCAGTTCGGCGCTACTGAAAACTAATTAATTCAGGAACATGCATCCAGGCGAGTCTTTTAATTTATGCATGCTTACACGTATGCCTCTAAGACTATTGCCAAATGTGCTGTGAAAATTTGATGGCGCAAAAATAACTAACTGGAACAATGGCTCAAAGCTGAAGACTCTTCTAAGTCTGATACAAGATCTGTGTGAACTTGGTGTAAATGCTAGGGCATCTTCGCATGCCTGGCTTATTTGTGGTCGAGAGGTTCTTCACTGCCAT
This sequence comes from Pangasius sanitwongsei, assembly GCA_037576675.1. Taxonomy (NCBI): domain Eukaryota; kingdom Metazoa; phylum Chordata; class Actinopteri; order Siluriformes; family Pangasiidae; genus Pangasius; species Pangasius sanitwongsei. The sequence continues at coordinate 3,654,952 of CM075017.1, read as the reverse complement.
TCTCATGTGTATTCATCTGTATTTTCAGAACTCAGCTTTCTGTCAGCCTTTGAAGGAGTATTTTTTTGAAAAGTACTTTTCAGACAATAAGATTTTAGGTTAAGAGTTTACACAGAATGGTGGGGGGTGGGGGTGGGGGGGGGGACATCCTGTGAATTCTGTAGAGCGGAAACGTCTTGTTGTTGACGGAGGTCAGAGGAGAATGGCCAGACTGGTTTGCGCTGACAGGAAGGCCACGGTAACTCAAACAACCACTCTTTACCACTGTGGTGAGCAGAAAAGCATCTCGGAATGCATGGAAACCAGACGCAGATGTGCAGGAGACCATATCAGGTCAGTCAAGAACATGGAATCTGATGCTACAGTGGGTACAGGATCACCCAAACTGGACAGCAGTGGGAGATCATGTATTAATTATAAATATCGACGTTTAAATTGTTCATGCCGGATTTTTTCCCTCAAAGGGAATTGGATTATCTGATTGTTAAGGATATGAGAGTCTGTGGTCTGGGAAGAGTTGTTTCTTCCACTTCACCACCATAATAAACTACCGCCCTATTTTATTATTGTATCCTTTGCAATATTAACACACATGGGATGGTGAGGCCCTGTTAACGGAAACAGCGCTAAAGTGACCATCGTTTTAAAAAAAAAAACCAAAAAAAAAAAAAACAAAAGCTTGGGCTGGGCACTGTGACTTGTCGATGTTCTCATATCCCAGAAGAGCTTTTAGCACCTGGGTGAGGCAGTGGGCCAGTCTACATCCCAGAGTTCTGAGGGAAGGGGGGAAAATCTGAAGCCACTCTCAGAGCCTGTAAGCGTATTCACGTCTATCAGGGCTAAAATGGAGCAGCAGGCCCATTCCTACAACTGCTGATTCATCCAGACAACTGGGAGATGCATTCCACGCTGGCTTTGGGGGAAGAAACCATTCGATCTACTCCTCCGCTGATATCCGAGATTGCTATTTGCACCAGGAATAAGTCCGGGATGTTACTATACGCTTTTGATACCTATCTGTATTCCCATGCCCATGCTTGCAGATGAGTTTCACAGAGGACAAACCACAGCAAAAAAAAAAGAAAAAATAAATAAAAAGGTATTAAATTGAAAAAAAAAAGAATTTTGGCGCTCACTGCTATTTTCTCCATGGTCCCTATTCTGCAGAAATGTCCTCTGGTCATTCAGTAGGTAATGAAAAATGTGGCCCGCTGTGGATGGAATTTAAAATTGTAGCCCGAGGACACCATTCATGACATTTTTGTCAGTTAAAATGCCTTTCTGATGTGCAAAGGCACAGTAAGTCTTGCCGGAGGCAATGCTTTGCTGATGCCGTTGTAAAGAACACGGTGTAGCTTTTGCACCCAGACATAGCTCTAGTTTTGAGCCCCCCTCAGAGACATTCACCAGTGCTCGACTAGACTGCTTTCAGCCTTGGTTCATACACAGCAGGGGAAAGCGGTGTGTTCAAATGCTGCATGAGTAACAAGCATCCATTTTAGTGAAATGATCAGGCATAACAGCTTTGATTATTTCACTTTGACTTTGTATTTAAACTCCTTGTTCTCAGCATCCACGAAACCACGCATTGAGCAAACAACAGCTGGTTTAATCCGGTCTGCCAGACAGTCGATTCTAATGCCAGCGTACTATCCTACAGTAAGTCAATACCGCTGTTAGACGCGTAAGCGCAATTTAAGCACATTTTACAGCAGATGCGGTAAGCACAACGCGTAGAGCAGCAGTGCTTCCCGTACACTCCACGTTCATATATGACCTTTTGTAACGGACATTTGTGGCAATGATTGAAAGGAATCGAGGCAACAATCACACGTTAATTAGAATTAGATGATGTTTGTGTTGATTTGTATGTTTTCGGTTTGTCCATCCATCCATCTGTCCATCTATCTGAGATTTTTCCTTATCATGATATCTCAGGAGCGAGTGGTTGAATGTTTTTAGGATTCATGTTTAGGAACTCAAGGTTAATTTTCTGGTTAAATCTAAGATTTTTGCCATCGGGCCGTCCATATACGTGTGCATCTGTCCGAGATGCTCGTTAACGCGATACGTCAAGAAGACATGGTTGAATGTTTGTAGGATTTATATGGAATTATCAGTGTAACCAGCAGATGAACTGATTAGATTTTGAAATTGATTCGAACAGGGTCAAGGTCACAGCAAGGTTTTTCTTCGATAACTCCATTCATGTTTGAAGAACACTTTAAGGGTATTTTTAAGGGCATACAAACTATTAACAAGAAGGACTATAGTTGTTGGTGGCGGAGGCATTCACACCGACACCACTGGCATCTAGTTCGACTCGTTTTGCTGTTTCTTTGCAATGGGGCATAACACACACCCAGTTTTCACGTATCTGTAAGATGATGTGCAGCTAAATGTCACACAGAAGTTGTAGCTTGATAAACGTTGACAGAAGTAGGGTTCTGAGGGGGCAAACACGGGTACCCCTGAAAAGTAGTTTTTGCCATTCATCATGGAAATCATTACAGGTCTGCAAATTATGCCAGATTTTGATTCTACATAAAATATTAGATAAACATACCAAGTCATCTTCATAGCCTGTACACAAGGAAAGGGTATTAAAAAAAAAAAAAAAAAAACGGGTGTGGCATGTCGTGAAGGGTGTCTGGGCCATATTTTGAAATGGCCGCCATTTTGTGTTGGGTTTTTTTTGTGTGTGTTCTCATGTAAGTACTAACAAATGGTGAAAAAAATCAGCAAAATCTGAAACGTATTGGTGGAAATGGGTGATCTGACATGGAATCACTGTTCATTTTATAATAATTGTATAAAGTAAACCTTATATACTGAGTTGGTGGCATTCTAAACATTTCTTCAGATTACGGTTAAATATTACTTCAAGCTGTCCACGTTTTATTATTTATGCTTGTAGCATGGAGCTATGTTATGTTTTTTTTTCCCTCTTCGCCTAGTAGAATTTTCTTGTTAAAGACTTATGAATTAGGTCGCATACAGGCCTGCCTGTTATCATAAAACAGTCACTTGTATATGTTTGTGTGTATGTATTCGTGGTATTTTTTCGGAGAAACACAGGCCAAATAGTCCGTATCTAAAAAGTATCTAAAAGGAAAATAAAGTATGCGACCCCCAACCCAGCATCCGAACAATGCCCCCTGAGCTTAAAAACTTTCCCTATCCCTGGTCTGGACTGTTATCTGAAGTTGTAATAGGGTGAAATGCTTTCTCTCATCCTCTGCTTGTCTTTCTTCCACAGCGAGCTGATGATAACATCGGTTTGAGGAAGCGTGTGACGTGATTGCAGTGTTAATTCTGGTTCTTGAGAATTCTGTATTGCTTGAGAAGTACATTTCTCTGATTTTACCAAGTAAAAGTTTTGCATTTTCAGAATATGTTGACATCCATGTCTAGTTGGTTTATGCAGCGTCTATGCATAAGCATTATCTTGATCTTCACTTCTCTGGGGGATTATGTTTAATTTGTTATTCGGTTGCTTTTCTTCCAGCCTTAATTGCTGTTCAGCAGTGTCACGATTAACAATGCTTAGCACAACCTTAGTGAACACTAATTCTCCTGGGAAATGAAAGTTGAATTTAATTTAATTACATTGGATAATTTTTAGACTTGGAAGACTAGAGAAGAAGCAAATATTTGGCTCAGATGGCGTAATCTTTAGAAGCAGACCTGCATCTTTGGTATTCGCACTCAAACTGAAGCACCTGCATTGCTCTGTATGTGTGTATATGAAGGAGTGTGTGTGTGTATGAAGGATGGCCTCAGCTGTTCAGACAGGCACCAGTGAAGTGTGACTCTGTTATTGTTGGCTGTCCTCCCAGCTCACCTTCACTGTTTTCTGAAGCTGTGACACATGCCAGCTGAAGATATAAGACCCTTGGGCAGCTGCAGTAACCATTGACCAAGCCTCCTCACTTTTATTCGAACTTCAGAAAAGGGGACAAAAAATGTCAGTCCACCTACATAACACTGAATTCTATCATGAAGCAATGAGAACACTGTATCAACACTCATACCGAGTGCAAAATACCTCATCAAGACGGTAGTGGTGTAACGATAAGCAAAATTTAAATGCGATTCTGCTGTTAGCTAGTCGTGATGTCAAAGTCACGCAGCTCTCGATAGCCCTGTACAGGGTTTTGAATCTTGCGTTCTCCACTATACTGAGTAGAGTCTCGTATCTACAGCTGTGAACAACATGAGTCGTGTTTTTGTCTACTTCCACCACTGGCTTACAAAATATTTTTTGCGTCTCCCAGGTGGCGCGACAGAAAAGCCTTCACCATATTGTCCGGAGATCGTGAATTCAAATCCAGACAATGCCACAGCCATCCTTGGCTGGGGGTTCAAGAGAGCAGAATTGGACGTGGTCTCTGGGTGGGAGGGATGGCATACTCTCTCTCCACTATTAGTCACAGCGATGCTAGACATTCATGGATGTCTGTGAGCTCATGTATGTGGAAGGGGGTAGATAGCGCTTTCCTCCGAGTGTGTTACGCACGCAGCTTGAACAGCAGTTGGAAAAAAATGTGGCTGGCTGGCTTCACGTGTCTCGGAGGAAGCACGTGTTGGTCTTCTCCCTGCCAGGTTTGTAGCTGCTGTGTGATGGAGGAGAGCTAACTGGTAGGTGGGAATTGGCCAAAACCAAATTAGGGAGAAATGCATGGGGGAGGAAAACAAAAAAGGCTTAAAGCCTGATTACCAATCTAGTAAAGGTTTTTATGTCATGGCGGGGTGATGGGAATATCTGATAGTTTTGACTTTTTGTTACTGAAGTGAAAGTTAGGCTTAGGCTTAGATTTAGCTGCATTAGTTATGTCAATGGAAGGTCCTCACAAGGATAGTAAGACAAATATGTGAAAGTGTATGTGTGAGATAATCTTACCTCACTGCCAGATTTCATGTGAGAACAGGCCTGGCTTTTCTCCAGAGTCACTGATGCTACAGTGAATCTGCCAATCCAGCCATGGCCCTGATCCAGCAACTCGGATTTGGCTTTTCCTTCCTTTCGCTTGTGTGTAATGTGGCCGTCTATGATGTATCTTTTTCAAGATAAATGCCCCTCCCTCTGGATGTCCAGCGTCTCGTTCTCATGTCTGGCAAAGGAAGCCTGAGCTGAAATCGTTTCTAGACAACACACTGGCTGGGAAAGGGAGAAATCGACCTGTCGTTGTCGCTCCTGTTGAGCATCAGAGCAAGACACAAGATCTGAATTATTAACCATCCCTCATGTCCCGCTTCCTGTTTATGTAGTGCCTAGATCTCAATGAGATTTGGAGGTGCAAATCTGCAGCGTTCAGTCAGTAAATGTCAGGGTGATTCATACAGCGTACTGTCATTTTATCACCAACAGTTTCTCTGTTTCAGCTGTTAAAACAAAGACTGAGGCGTCGCATAATGCATCATAAATACATCTGTATTACAGATCTTTCATGCTTGTGCAGTAATCTTTTTGAAGTCCGTCCAGTTTCTCCTGTGTGTACTCCTGTCATTGCTTGTTTAATCGATGCCTTGTGGAATTTTTTTTTTTTTTTTTTTTCTGCAGGAATGCCTGTGGAGGCTCCCAGGGCTCAAGTACAGACCCAGAACTCCACAAGCAGCCACTTTTGATGAGATCTAAGGAGAAGAGATTCCTAGAGGTATGCATTAACCAATGTGATGTGTAGGCGAATCTCCAAGCAACAAAATAGTTTTATTGGTTTGGGGTAGTGCTAAGAGTTATGATAGCTGAGAATCCGTTTTCTGAGAATGTTGTGGATTCCTTTTATTACAGTGCAGTGACTCACAGTAATAAATAGCTGATTGCGCTGTCATGGGACCTAAATATCACAACACGCATACAGTGCATCATGAAATGGGATGCTATTTTTGACGTTTTAGCCCACCTCTAGCTTAGACTCAGACTTACAGGACCAGAAGGAAGTATTTTCTCGTCTTCAACTGTCCAGTTTCAGTGAGCCTGTGCCCTCTGTAGCCTCAGATTCTGACAGGAGTAGGCCCCGATGTCATTTTCTGTCATTGTAGCCCATCCACCTCAAGGTTCGACGTCTTGTGAGATGCTTTTCTGCTCACCACGGTTGTAAAGAGTGGTTGTTTCCCCTACAGTAGCCTTTCTCCTCTGACATCTCTCATGAACAGTGCGTTTCCACCCACAGAGCTGCTGCTCACTGAAGGTTTTTTTTTTTGTTTTTTTTGCACAATTCTAAGAAGAAGAAAGAAGCATTTGTTTGTTCCATGTACATTTATAAATTCTTCTCTTCGCATATCCCAGCTTCTTAACAGCTGGAAGTTGAGGTCAGAGTGCAGGGTCAACCATCATACTGCACCCCTGGAACGGATGTGGTTAAGGGCTTGGCACAAAGGCCCAACAGTGGCAGCCTGGTGGTGTTGGGGCTTGAACCCTAGACCTTCTGATCAGTAACCCCAGCACCTTAACTTCTGAGCCCCCACTGCCCCATTCCGAGTCTGCTGTATGTGAAAATCCCAGGAGATCAGCAGTTTCTGATTTAGTTCAACCAATCCGTCTGGCACCAACAACCATACCATGGTCCTAGTCCAACTCAGTGAGATCACATTTCTTTTCCATTGTGATGTTTGATGTGAACATTAACTGAAGCGCTTGACGTGCATCTACGTGATCCTAAGCTGCTAAGCTGCATTTCATTCTACTAGTATTTGTACTCTGCAGTGCTGGTTGAATCTACTCTAATCTAATGTGTAGGATTTCTGCCGCTTCCATGACCAACTGCAGGCATATAAGCTACTCGCTAAGTCCTTTTAGTAGCCTAATATACATCCTACTTATTTCCTGTAATAATGAGAAATAATGTGAAACAGCTGTAGATTTGTGGACACTTTGACATTTTTATTTGCTCACTGCTACACTATAATGGTAGTGGTGATGTTACAAGAATTCTTGATTTTAAGCTTTGCTCCTTGATGCAAATTTAACAGCATAGAGAAAACGCATAGAGGAGAGGGAAAAAAAAAAAAAGGCCATGTAATTCTCCTCCACAGAGTTCCAGCAAACCAAATGTGTAACCAGGTGCTTTAAAATTTCACACCGGGCTGTGTACTGGCACGTCGGCATGAGGGTCTGTACGAGGTGTGCTATCTCCTGAAAGAGGCTTTTCAGAGACCTGAATTGTCGCCTTGGTGTGCCAGGAGAAGGTTGAAAAAAAAAAAAAAAAAAAGTGCCGCTGCGTGCCTCTATGCTGGAGCTTAGAGGTTTAAAGCAGCGAAATTGAAGCACTGATTGTGAGCAGAACATGCAAGAGAAGGAATATTTGCAACAGTTGACAGTTGGCGTATGTGTTAAAGCAGCTTTGCGAAATGATATTAATATTGTGAGAAATCACAGCACAGTACGCTATCCGGGGAATAACATAACCCACCTAGGCATGCTATTATGAAGAAATAATCAGCGACAGGACAAGTAAAGTGTTTTATTTCTGTTACACCACAGCAGTTTTCCAGCAATTTTTATCCATTATAGAATGACACACTGTAATTTTTATCCATTTATAGTTACATTTAATGTTGTGGAACATCTGTGAAAGAAGTTCGGAACAGCTTTCACTCAAAGCGCGTTTGTGAAATTTCCTTGTTAAATAAACGCTTAATGGAAAGCTTTACAACAGCAACATATACAACTTATTCAGAATAATAACACTTTTTTTTTAAAAAGTGATCTGCAAATCCACTATACAGTCCCCTGTGCATGTTAATAAAAAGCTTGCAGCTGAGCTACTGTCTGTGTTCTCATGTAAGGAATAGCGCATGGCGGACCGTGCTGTTGTACACAAATAATACACTCCACGGTGGTGTGATACAGCCTGATGCAATTTTTTTTATTTAGTAATGGACGATACGTTGTGCTTTTTAATATTTTTGGAACGTCCACAACACAATTTCCTGTTATGTCTTACATTATAGGCAGTAAGTTATAAACTAGGAGTGTAAGCTTCAGGCTTCCACAACATCCGATACAGTTTCATTTTTTAAGGCAGCGATTCAATGCGTGACGATAACGCTGAACCTATTATGAGAGATGATTCGATTTAGTAGCCAGTGATCTGGGGTAGTATGTCCTCTTTTGAGAATTTATATTCAGGTATAATGGAGTTATAATTGTTGCCTTGATTGATTTCAGTCATTGCATTTTAAATTGATTCTTCGATCCAAATGGTAGCATCTAATTGTTACACCCCGGTTATAGAAGGTTCTTCTGGAGATGTGAAATATTATTCAAATTTTTTCTTTTTGTTTATTGGCAAATATGACATTTTTCTGACAGGCTTGTCACTAAACAATTGCAGTGCATATCAGATATACTATATGGCTGAAAGTATGTGGACACCTGACCACCACGAAACACCCATATGTGGTTCTTCCCCAAACTGATGCCACAAAGTTTGAAGCACTCAATTGTCTAAAATGGCTTTGTATGCTATAGCATTACAATTTCCCTTCACTGGAACTAGGCGGCACAAACCTGTTCCAGCATGACGTGAACAAGGCGAGCTCCATGAAGACATGATTTGCCAGGGTTGGTGTGATTAGAACTCGAACGTCCTGCACAGAGCCCTGACCTCAACCCCACTGAACTTCGCATCAGACCTCCTCGCTCAACATCAATACCTGACCTCACGAGTGCTCTTGTGAACACAAGATTAAAACAAATCCCCACAGCGACACTCCAAAATCTTGTGGAAAGCCTTCCCAGAAGAGTGGAGGTTATTATAAGGGCAATGGGGAATAAATCTGGAATGGGATGATCAGCAAGCACATATGAGTGTGATGGTCAGGTGTCCGTATACTTTTGGCCGTATACTGTACCAGGAAAGTGTGTCGTGATAATTTTGCTGCATGACTCACATTTAGTCTCACACTGTTTCCTTGACGAATTTGCTTGCGAAAATGTATGTTCATAGGAAGGACCATCTGCAGATATTTGGTATTTGGAAACAGGGACTGAGTCATTTCCTTCTTGCTGGTCTTGTCAAACGTGCTTTCTTTTCACTCCCCAAAAGTTGCATCTGATTTACAGGAAACAAGCGGGTGACAAATTAAAGGAAGAAAACGCATAACGTGTCTTAATAATGTGTTCCGCCATCATGTGCTACCAGAACAGCTTCAGAATGCCTCGGCATGGATTATAAAACTGTCTGGAACTGTACTGGAAGGATGAACACCGTGATATTGGTGGTTTGGTGATGGCAGTGGAGAGCGCTGTCTAACACTTCGGTCCAAAATCCTCCGTAGGCGTTCAATTGAGTTGAGCTCTGGTGAGTGCGAAAGCCGTAGCATATGATTAAACACCATTTTAATACTCAACAAACCGTTCAGTGAGCCCTCATGCACTGTGATTGGGGGCGGAGTCATCCTGGAAGAGATCACGCCCATTAGAGCTTTGCGTTGCTTTGCATTGACCCTTCGCTTTAATGTGACTCGAATGCAATCATGTCTGCAAAAATAAACGTCTCCCACATCATAACAAAGCCACTGTTTTTTTTTTTTGTTTGTTTGTTTGTTTGTTTGTTTTTTTTCCCTTTAATTTGTCACCCAATCTGGTGGCAGACGTGTCGTACGTTCTTTTAAATAATTGTCACCCACCGGAGGCCTTCGAGAACCCACGGCTGCCCCACACCGAGTAGCGAGCCCTGATACCGTATCACTGCTTGTAGCATTTCGTCTTTCATAAACCTCTTTTTCTTCTCCCCTCATGGAGGGAAATTGCGATAGAAGATGAATTGTAAACTTAAATGAATAATTCAAAGCAATCGGTGCAATCTGAATTATTTATAGGTGAGAGAGGCATCACTTATCGCCGGGCTGACGGTGTGATCTGCATCTCATCCTCCTGGAGGGAACATTCAGGTCTCAGTGCTCATTTTTTTTGTTTTTGTCACGCCGCCTGGTTGCGTTACAAGAATCTGTTGTTTAGGGTGTAAACTTTAACATAGTATTGATACCTGACCTCTGATGTGTCCAGGAAGTTCTGCTATGGTGTTTGGAAGCTGACGAAAGTGTTTAAATATGAATTTAATATGTTTGAATTGCATACACATCACATTCAATAACATTCTTTTTTTTTTCTCTGGTATATTTAATAAACTTTGATTTTGGCCAATGTTTTTTCACTTTGTTTTGAACTAGAGCTTTGAGCTAGAGATATGATTTGCCTTGAAAAATATAATTTGAAGTTACAGGTTACGGTTTGTAGATTCTAAAAAAAGCAGCACCCTAAATAAAAATCTCAGAAATACAGATTTTATGTAAATTAGGCCAAAGGTGAAGCATTCAGGATTCCCAGGGAAAAGTAGATCATTATGTCGAACAAATAAAGTTTTTTTTTTTTTTTTTTTGGTTAAATAAGTTTTATTGAAAGACAAAAATTTGACGATAAATTTGCAATCTTACATATTTTGTCTCTATTACATGTACAAAGAATACAATCAAAATTAGAAAAGAGAGAGAAGAGAGAGGAAAAAAAGAGCCCACATCACAAACCATCCCTTACAAGACCTGTTTACCTTAAATTGTAAAGTATGATGAAAAAATATTAAGACATTACATTAACAAATGATGCATTAGTCTGTAGGGTTTCCATCAAGGTAACAGAGAAAAGGGTGCCAGATTTTGTCAAACTGCTCAAATTTACCCTTCAAACAGTACCTAATTCGTTCCAAATGTAAAGTAGAAATCATCTCTCCTAGCCATAGCTTACATGTAGGAGCCTCCTTTTTCTTCCAGAACAACAGTAGCAACTTCTTGGCTAGAGTTAAACTGTATGCAAGCAGTTTGTGTTGTGCACCTGATAATGAATGCATACGTTCAGATAATCCCAGAATGAAAAGTGCCGGATCTGGCTGCAGTTGCACCTTAAAAAATCTCTGAAAGCACATCAAAAATTCCTTTCCAATAGCTCTGTATCTTGGAGCAGAAAATAAAACTATGGGACAAATCAGCATCTCCTGATTTACATTTGTCGCAAAGAGGTGAAACATTTTGGAAAATTCTATGTAGCTTCTTTTTTGAATAATATAGTCTGTGAATGACTTTAAACTGAATAAGGCAATGTCTAGAACTGATAGAATGTTCGTTAATATCCTTGAAACTCGTCTGCCACATTTCCTCAGAAATTTCCACTCCTAATTCTTTCTCCCATTCTTCCTTAAGAAAACTTGTAGAGGGAGAAGTAAAGGATTGTAGCAAAGCATAAATTATAGGTAATGCCTTTTTACTTCCTTTGCACCGATCAAGACACTTATCAATAATTGAGTGTGATATATTATCCAATGAAGGTGTATGAGCATGTATATAATTCCTAATCTGTAGGAATCTAAAAAAAAAAATGACTCTTGGGGAATTTAAATTTCTATTGCAGCTGATTAAAAGATGCCAAAGCCCCATCAATGAAAAGGTCCCCTATAGTACGTACCCCCATTTCTTTCCATTGCACAAAGGTCCCATCCAATCTTGCAAATAAAGTTTTTGAAAATATTTTTTTAATGTTTGATTCAAATCTTGACCTTGCTGCCTAGCTATTTGGACAATGTTCTAGGTAGTTAGGCTATGTTAATGCTATTTGCTTAACAGAAATGTAGCTATTTTGGTAGAACATTCAAAAAATAAAACTTTAGATCCACTTCACTCATTACGGTTCATATCTTCCATTTTGACTCCATTTAACTCTACCTCACTTCACAGCACGGTCATCAACAGTTCAAACACTCTTACAAAGTCTCTACTTTTCCCTAGGAATCAAGAACACTTCACACTTTTGGCCTAATTTATACAAAATCTGTATTTTTAAGATTTGAATTCTTGAGATTTCTGTTTCGGATTCTGATTCCCCCACCCCGAAAAATCTCACCACCATTACCTGTAATTTTGAATGAAGCGTTTTTAAAGACAATTTGTACCTATGGCAAGTTCAAAACAAAGAAATTGGCAAAAAGGTATTTATACTTATTATATAACTTATTTAATACTCTGCAGGACAGTACTGTGCAAAAGTCCTAAGCACATGCATAGAAATGCTGTAAAGATGCCTTCAAAAAAAAAAAGAAAAAAAGAAATTAAATGTTTGTACATAAAAAAAACTATAAAAAGCAATAAACAAAGCCAATATATGGTGTGGAAAACCTTGTGCTTTTAAAAAAAAAAAGTAGTCGTAGGTACACTTTGTATGGTTTTATAATGAAATTAGCCGGTAAGTTTTACTAAGCATCTTGGAGAATCTGCCCCAGTTCTTCTGGAGACTTTGACTGTCACAATGCGTTCTTATATATTATTATATATTCTTATAGTACTGTATATAATTCAGATATACAAAATTCATTCAAATTTCTTATGAAGAAGGTCTTTATTTGTCACGTATACTTTACAGTACAGCAAAATTCTTAGCAACTTATTAGGGAGCTTGTTACTTTTGTTTTTTTATAAGGTTTTATGGATCTGTCTTGTTATATTGTGGGACAAGCTGTCCATGAAAATACGAGCCGAGCAATCGCCACTCGTAATAATATAATAATAAGAAAATAAGAACATCCTGTGCTTTTTCTTTTCCCTGTCTTAGTATGAAAATCCTGGTGCTCTGCCTAGATTACTGATGCAGCTACAGTTGGTGTTGTCCGTTTTTTTTAGTTTAATCTTTTCTTTTTTTTTTTTTTTTGAAAATGTAATGCAGACTCGCAGGTGTTCTGGGGCAGGGAGCAGGACATGTCCGTGAATACTAATACAGCAGTCCTTTTAGAAAATTGATAGCATTTGCTTTAGGAGCGCCCACTGCTGCTGACAGGTGGATGCTGATTTATGTTCCTCCTGACACCTTTATGTTTTTCTTTTAGTCTTATCTCTTTCCGTTTTATATCCTCCATTGTGTAATCAATGGGCAGGCTGTATTTATGAAACGCTTCTTCTCGACCCGGAGGCTCTGGGGTCTGACAGTGGGTTCAGGTTTGTCCAGCGTGACTCTGTTGCCTGGTGCATATTGTCCCGCTCATCAGACAGATGTACCTGGCTTTCTCTCAGTGGTGTCGTTCAGCCCTGCAGATTCATCATCCTACGCACACACCACACACACCACACACACCACACACACACACACACAGACATGTTCTGTACGAAAAGCATCTTGACAGGACCCAGGTGGCAACAGTTCTCTCTCTGCGTGATGGTTGTAAAGTGCAAGGCCTAGTGTGACGCTTCCTGCTGACAGCCCAATACCGAGCTGACGTTACCGTCAGTGCAGAAACCTGCCAGAGGGAGTAGGAGCACTGAGATGAAGTTCTATATCCACACACGAACCTCATACCAAACTAAAGGCTGATTTCTGCATACTTGGACCAGATTCTGAAGCCTTCATGTGGTTGGGGAAAGGTGAGTAATGGACAGTCTTCAAAACAAAACATGTAGCAACGTTGAACGAACAGCATTGTTTACTGCTTTGAAGACCAGATCAGGTACCACTCCTGTCAGGCAAGAATAGAAATCTGAGGCTACAGTGGGCACAAATCAGTCTGCTACTTTTGTAGCCCATCCGTCTCAAGGTTCACTGTGTTCTGAGAGGCTTTTCTGCTCACTGAGTTTGTAAAGCTGAATATTTATTAGATTATTAGTTACCATTCTACTCTGTGATTATCTTCAAATGAAATCGTATAAAATAAAAAAAAAAAAAAAAAAAAACGGCAACATCCTTGTATCTGTTGAACAAGACTACAAGAAAACGCTTTCTGTTTTTGTTAGATGAATAGCCAGCAAATAGCTGGGATTCTTCAATGACTCACATCATTTTGGGTGGATCTCAGAAGCACTTCTGACAAAGCATAAACCAGGCTTAACCTCAGCGGTCATAGTGACTCATGAAAGAATACATCGTTGATAATCCACTGGCATTTGGCCCGTGCAGGAGAAAATGCAGATTAAAGAGATCATCTAAGAGATGGATGGGATTAAATGTGAGATGCGTAAACCATGCTGACAGTGGAGGGAAAAGTATTGCAGTTGACCATTGCAGGCCATTTTGTGAAGCACTGCACTGAATCTGGCTTATGTAACTGCATAAGATGTCCTCCATCCACAACCACTGACACATGTACATGAGACTAGGCTTTTGAAAGATGGTCTGTTAATAATTACTGGTTTTATTGAGCAAGCATACATATACAGTGAACTTTATGGAATGTATGCAAGATGTATGTAAGCTTCAAGTGTAACTCTATCTGTTACATGCTGAAACGTGGAATCAATGAGAGTTGCGTAGGTTTTTTTGAACTCTCCAATATTAACTGACATTGCCTGGAAGCCCCGCCCATCTCACGTGTTCTTGAATAACCTTGCATAGCGCTCTCACTGTCCGTGGAGAATATTCTGAGTTCTTTAATACGAAATAAAATCCATCAACGGGATGCCACTGAAACATTTCGGTTTTGGGCTGAAACAGTCACTATAAACTCTTATCATTCTGTGACTGTTAATATTAGCTAGGTTGAGTAGCTGACATAAACATAGCATGATGTACAGAAAGGCAAGTCTGTAATATTAAAACTCTACAGCAAATGATTAATAAAGTGGAACAAATCTGGTTAAAAACAGATTGACAATTATTACAACCTCTTATGTCACAGTGACCAATCATGATTCATTGTAGCACAACCGCTGGTCTTGAATAAACTAATCACAGTTTCGTGTTTGTCATTGTGCTGTACTTAAGAAGCTGACAACCTCGTCAGCTGAGTATCGTCATCACACAGCTGAAGAAGTCCTGGTAGTAGTCAGTGTGTTACATGAATGAGGAGAGAGGAAATGAAGATTCCTCTCATGTGAGCCAGCTACTGGAGCTGCTCTGTATATAAATCACAGCACACGGTGTACAGCAGACAATTATTTAAGTGGAATTTAATAGACTTTTCCACACCACATCAGTACCTCTGACGTTTATTTAAAACAGAGTAGGATGACGAATGGGAAAGATCCCAGAGCTTACTTTGGGCAGCAGCGTTCTAGATACCCTGGCCAGCTTACTTCAGTCTGCCAGATGGTGTGTCTCCATGTGGAGCGTGGTTGTGACAGGAGGAATGCCAGCCTGTGCCTGCTGCTGGCGTCTGCCCGCTCCACTGGCCTTTGGCTCCTCTGGTGCCCACATAATTGATCAGCTCCGTCTCGATCGGATCGGTCTACTTGTTCTGAGCAATACCTAGGGGACAGGGGCAAGTCTGCCAGAACCACATCCCGCCAACCCCCCACCACCCCCCTAAACTGGCCAGGCACTGAGGAGCAATGGGACTCTGACCCACTTTCGAAAGTGCTTTAACTTGTTTTATGTCCATTTTTGGCTCTGTAAATGGAGCGAGCACCTGGTATTGATCAGCGCTCGTATTAAAATTTGTAGACCTGCCTGGTTCTCAGTGCAGCCAATTTGTTACTGGCCAGCATTGCATAAATACAGAAATATTTAGTCCAGACTCATTGAACTGCAATTATAGTGGGTCAAAATTATCATTTCATTTGGATGGTCATGAATGAGAGATGCTTTTTTTTTTTCCTTTTTTTTTCCTTTTTTTTTTTTTTATTTAGCTGTTAAGAAGTAAGTTGTTGTCCAGCTGTTGTCTTGCATCCTGGTCTGATTCATCCATTCGGTAATATTAATCATTTGTTGCTCAAACCTGAACAGAAGCTAAAATGTTTGCTCTTTCAGTGATGAATCAAAGTCAGGCTCTCGGGTAC
This sequence comes from Pangasius sanitwongsei, assembly GCA_037576675.1. Classification (NCBI taxonomy): domain Eukaryota; kingdom Metazoa; phylum Chordata; class Actinopteri; order Siluriformes; family Pangasiidae; genus Pangasius; species Pangasius sanitwongsei. The sequence goes on along the minus strand of CM075017.1, from coordinate 3,639,202 downwards.
TTTCCTGTCTGAGGCTTTCTTATATGCTCTGTCAAACTAACAAAGACAACTCCACCACAGACAGTGCATGGAATAAGTGAAGCTAAGGCAGAAATGAAATGCAGCTGCCTGACTCAGAAGGGAAGACTGGCGGCATTTGAGTAATGCAGATTTCACGAAGATCTGCTCAGGTTAAACCCCGTGCCGTCAGAGACAGGCTTGTAAAACATTGCTGAATGGAGGAAAGAAATCTTTGTGAAGTGCTCTTCGGAGAGCATAATGAACTGACCCTGTGGTGTTAAAACATTTTGGAGCCAACGTGCGAGTGCCGGTGTCAAGATCTGCGCATTTACTCTCACAGTCATTCACGGATAAAAGTACCTGATGTTCAAGTTCCCACGCCGGAACAAGTATCTTCCAAGTTGCTAGGAGATTAAAATTTAGACTCTAAATCATTTTATATGTGTCTCTTGGCATGACACCAGTGTGTGAAGAACTTTTCTGATAGCATAAATTATCAGTGCTTTGATAACTCAACTGTTCACTCAGTCTAATGAGTAACTAATGGATCAGTTCTTGTACTATCATTTTTTCCTCTCATTCAATACCTATATTTTGGAATTAAATTAAAAAAAAAAAAAAAGAATATGTTGGATGGATGAAAAGAAACAAGGAAGTGAAAGAAGGAAGGAAACAAGAAAAATAGGGAAAGAAACAAGGAATGAAATGGGGAAAGAATGAAAAACAAGGAAAGAAACACTGAATGAAGTGGGGAAAGAAGGAAAGGAAACAATGAAGGAAATAAACAAGGAATGTAAGAACACAAGAAAGAAGGAAAGAAAGCCGGAATGAAATAGGGAAGGAAAGAAACAAGGAATAAACAGAAAGAATGGAGGAAAGAAGAAAAGAAGGATGGAAAGATGGAAGGAAAGAACACTGATACAAGTAAGGAAAGAAAGTAAGTAAGGAAGAACGAAGGAACAAAGGAACCAAGTAAAGAATCAAGGAAAGAAGCAAGCAAAGAAACAAGGGAAATATGAAGGAAGCAAAAAAGAAAAGCAATAAGGAAAGAAACAAGGACATTTTTTCATGTTGCACTCCCTAATGAAAATCGTTTGTTGAGCAACTTGACGAGGGTGTGGAACACTGTTGATGTTGTGAAAATTATTGGCACCTCTTGACACAAGTAGTTAAATAATGACTCTCAAGCTGTTTCATGAGTGCTTTAACAATTAATTCCACTCCCTGCATAAATCATTGTAGTGGCTGGCAAGCCACATGTATACTTTCAGAACTGCGACATTCTTCATGTAGGGAAGAAAAGAGGCCATGATGGGTACAGAATAAAATCCTCCCCCATCCTTTTTCCTGCAAAGTTCAGTGGAAATGCTGCTGCTCTTTCTCTCTAACCCTCTCTGGTCCCAACTCAATCATCTGATTCGCTGAGTAACCTCTTTTCCTCTCGTAATGGAGTTGTGCATTAGGTATTCTTGGCATGCTTCAGGAGAGAGAGGTCCTTAGGCCTGCTTGCTGAGAGCCATCCTTCACCTGCCTGAGCTCTGAGCATTCACGAGAGGAACTATTAATTTAATTTCCTTCCACCGCTCCTGCTGCTTCATCCTCTGATATAGCCTGAATACCGGGCTAGACATCACAGCATTATCTGCGTTAGGACCATTTAGTCCTTAGACCACTTAGCATCTCAGTTATCACGCTTTTCTGAAATCAGTTCCTCAGGAGTCATGGGCCGACTTATGTGAACCTGACCATTACGTACGTGATGCTCCTATAATCGAGGTCGTGCAAATCTTCAAAGGGCATGCATCAAGCATTCTGCTAGGGCTTAAAAATACGAAGAAAGGTCTCATAAAATGTGTTTGAGGACATGTGCACTGACGAGCCTCATTATCCAAGCGACTGGTTATGTAACTGTGAGAGCTCTCATGCATTTCTTGAGCGTTGTTTATCAGAAAAAGCTTAGTCAAAGAGAAAATGATGTCTGATGAGGGTTTCAAGCCACCACTGCATAAATGAAGTCGAGCTGCTAAAGCCTTGATCAGAGTTATACAATCCTAACCGATGTTGAAAATGTGACAGGCCCCAGATACACTGATATACTTCCCCGAACTGTTGCTACAAAGTTGGAAAGTATACAAAGACATCCTATACAATTATTATGTGCTTCCAACTTTGTGGCAAAAGATTGGGGCAGAACCATATATGGGTATGGTCAGGTGTTCTCAAACTTTTGGCCATATTGTGTAAACTCAATCGAGAGTGAGCCTGATTATCCTCTCTTGGGACCAAGACTTAATTTTACTGTACTATATATTATATTGTATACTTACATCAAAACATTATAATGACTATACTTTTTGGCCAAAGGGAAAACAATAAAAGATGGCTGTCTTAAAACCAAACAATAAAACCATTGTCTAGCTGTGCAGCTCATGGTAGATATGAGTATTTCTTTGTGGCAGTAAATGCACACGCAGAGCTTTTCTCATGGACAGGTTTATACCCCTGACTTTAACCACCTGGCATAGCTGGCAGGGCTTGGCATCAGAGCACTAGGCATTGCCATGTGCCAGTGGAGTCAAGTGGGGTGGTTCTCTGGGACACAGGTGATGATCACAAGGCGGAGTCTCACCCTGAACAAGTCCAAAAGTCACATGCAGACGACCTCTGAGAACGTTTAGCCATCCATTTACTTCTTATCTTCCCATGTCAAAGCAGAGATGAAAGTGCAGTGTGTTCAGGCTAAAGGCAAGGCTAATCAAAAGTTTTTGGTACTTTGGCCTGCTTCAGGGCTGTGAGACTTACTGAATGTTTCGTATTGAAAACGGATTAGCAGGCAAGTTCAGGTAGACATGCTAATGTTTGCTCCATCTGCTTTAGTACTGATTATTTCATCTTCCCCCCAAAATATGCTGAAAATGCGGATGTTGGCAAACACCACACAGTGCTCTGAACACATGGAAAAACAGATTTGACATTCCTAGCATCAAAGCCAGACAGGAATAATTGCATCAGAGCTAAACGGGAGTAATTGTGCTTATTTGTACAGAGACATCTGTGCCACATTTCTCCTATAGCCTCAAGTTAAGAGCTTTAAGTCATTGAATCATATTCTGTTGTAGCCCAGACATGCAAACAATGTAAAAAAAAAAAATGCAGTAAGAACTCAGCAATCACAGAATGCTAAGAGAACAAGCCCACACACACAAAATGGCCGATCCTGTTTCTTTGCTAGTTAATCAAGTGGCTAATGAACTCAATTTTTTCAGTATACCGTGACCCTTGATGGTGTACCATAAAGGCTGACCCCATTAGTGATCGAACCCTTGGACAACTCTCCCCATGTAATTGGTAGTCGATGTGATAAATCTTAGGGATGGTCAATTCTATTTGTTTCCACTGAAATCCAATAGAGTAAATACACTGTCCTTCCCCTCCCAGCTTATGTCGGCATGATGCATTATGCATGGCTTTCCTTTTGCTTTGCTTTTGCTCCTCCCATCTTTCTCCTTCACCCCTTGTTTCTTTTCTCTTTCTCCTCCCCCCCCCCCCCCCTTCTCATTTTCCAAGAGCCATGGGCCATATAGAATATGCCAAAAAGATTGACACTAGTTATTTTTGCCCCGCTGCAAGGCTTCGCATTGAGGAACTTGGCCACGTTTTCATCATCTTATTCCAGCCTGGTTACTTAGTCCAAGCCTCCAGTCATGTGCTCCATATACTCGACATTCCTCTTTGAATCCATGTCATCTCTGTTCTCATGTTACGTCAGAGAGCACGGGATTATTTTAACCCAAACTAAGGTCTCTTCTACTACCTCTGAAAGCAGGAGAAGCTTGTAAGAAAATGGTTGTAAATCATAGTGCAAAAAAGTAGCTATTTTTATACTCTGTGCCATGTTTATTTTTTATTTTGCTGTTACCAACAACCATTTGGGTATAACATGCCAAATAACTTCTTATCGCAGCATTATTATTGTGCTTGCATTTTGTCCTTGCCCTCCTACACTAACAAATGGATGGTAAACTGGATTCAGGGATCTGCTGCGCGTGACAACAGATGGATTTGATTACATTTCGGACCCTCATTGGAGAGAAGAACTAGTTACTAGTTGCAGAGGGGTTCACCCTATGTGATTCATTTCTGACAATGTCAAACATACATGAAAATATTGGAGCCTCTGCAGTTACTAACAGACTGAGAAAATCTCGTTGCTCATCCATTCACACTACGCACGCACTGGGAAATTGCAGCTAAAATTGTGTAGTGTGCTCTACGTTCAGTTGAATAAAAAAAGTAACAAAAATTGTAACATTATTAACCTGCATTGTCATCATGATCATTTCACCATAAACAAAAGTACTGTTCCATTAGTAGCATATTTTACAAAGAAAAAAATTGGAATGTTTTTTAGACATAAGTTTAGGTAAGCTTAAATTGGGGGTGGGACTTATTTCTTTGTCCTGGTCTATGATGGGAGGTTTACTGATAACATTGAGGATTTTTTTAAATCCCGTTTCTAGTATGGCAGTTGAAAACTGTTGGACAACTGTTCTTGTTAGTCTTAATACGTAATTTCTTGCAAAACCTGCTGTAAATGTGGCTATGGTTTCTGATATCCTGGTTCTCATTTATAGCATACAGATAAAAATTCCAGTACTAGCTGACCATGAGGCACGCTTTTTTTTCTTTCCTCTTCTCTCACCAGTGTCGGCTAGACAAAAGTGTTTGTCAGATAGACAAGTCTAATTGGCAAGTAAGAGCAAAACCATAAAAACAGGCCAGTCACTGTCTCTTAAGCAGAGCTTTTATGCAGCCATCCTATTAGGCTCCAAACTCTGGACAGCAATTCACATCTGTCATCCCTCCACTCCATCACTCTGAGTGCAATCCAGTTAGCCTCAATCATATTATGTCTAATCTAATCACAGCTAATAAAAACCTGCACTTCACGGCATTTAAACTGACAGTGTGCAGCCGTCCCGGATCAATAGTGCGCGGGGCTGAGCGAGAGATTACACAATCTGGTACATCCATCTTGATGGCACTATAGCAGTGTGTTCACAATGGCAGAGGCTGGCACACAGAGCAGCAGTGTAGGCTAGGTCTTTAAAGAATGAGCTGGCCTGGAGGAAGAGGCAGAAAGTTAAGGAGATGAGCCAAAAGAAGCTAATCCTCCTAATAACCAGTGTATGTACTTAAAAAAAAAAAAAAAGTTTATTCATTCATCTTCAGTAACCGTTTTATCCTAGCCAGGGTTGTGGTGGATCCTGAGCTTATCCCAGGAATGCTGGGCACAAGACAGGAGAATTTACCTTGGATGGGATGCCAGTCCATTGCAGGGCACCATACATACACACATTTATACACACATTTATAGCTAGGGATGAGCCATTCTTCCTACCGGAATGTTTTTGGGAGGTCAGAGGAAACCTGGAGAACCTAGAGGAACCCCACGCAGAGACAGGCAGGACATGTGAATCTGTCACAGATAATAACCCAAACTCAGGATCGAAATGGGATTCAGATCATTTTAAGGGTCAATTTAATTTTTACCTAATACCTTACATTTTGTAATGTTATTTCATTTATTAATATATTCTTTTCTCAATATTGGGACTTCCTTTGACTTGAGATAACAGGCAAAGTAAATTTGAGAATCACAGAAAATATTACGATTCACCATTCTGTGAAGACTTCATGGGGAGAAATACAGATTTTATACTACAAACATCTCATCAGCGGCAAGAACAGAAAGGCCAGGCTGGAATTTGTAAAGTTTTATTGACCGATGCGGTGAAACCTTTAGCAGAATGATCACTGGGGAAAATAGGGGCTGCAAATTATCCTTACCTGAGGATTCCAGATAGCTGCCATTTTGCGCAACAACATACACTAGATTTACGTCACATTACTTGGTATCGCTTGTGTAGTGTACACAATTTCCTCAGTCTGCGAGCAATAGCAGATATTTTCTATTATGTTTGATTTTCTTGGTGATAAATTTAGGAGTGTGAACCGCTTTGCAACTGGTAGCAAGAGCAGCTCTTAGAAACAGCCAATGAGAGCCTGAGAGGAAATAAAATTCATCTGCTGTCACGCACAGAAGATGCCTGAATCCAGTTTATCAGCTATTTGTATGTGTGGGAGGGCGAGGACAAAATGTAAGCACGTTAATACTGCTTCTGTAAGAAATTGTTTGGTGTGTCATATCCAAATGGTCATTAGTAACAGTAACAAACGTGACACACAGTATAAAAATAGCTACTTTTTTTGCACTCTACCTCCAGTTCTCTTTGCAGAACAGGCGATCCTCACTGTCTGCACCTCTCCAATCAATCCTCCTTCATCATTGTTCTCTTATTTCTTATTTTTCTTGTTGTTTCTGTCCAAAATAGTAATAAAACCACATGGTAGACAGCTGTCAGGTTTATCTTTGTGAGAAAGCAGGATCTAGGGGATCTTTGATTGTCTGTAATCAAAGATCTTGTAGTGTGTGACCCTCCTCTGTGAGCGTCTGTGTGGTGTGCATAACCCTATGTCCACCAAACAACTGATTGCCAGAGATAAACGTCATGTAGTGTGAGCGGGTCAGCGATTCTGAGATTTTGAAACTCGTGTAGCATGCAGTCGGCATTAATCGGGGGGGGGAAAGTGGAAAATTTCAAACCGGCCAAGTCTTCTGATTTAAATCCAACTAGGCATGCATTTCATTTATTGAGAGGGAATCTGAAGTCAGCAATCCCTCAAACCAAGCCGCAACTGACAGAGGCTGCTGTCGCGGCTTGGCAGAGCATTTTAATGGATCTTGGATCTTGTTGGGTCGCAGATACTTTAGGTATGGGGTGTGCAACTACGTGAGCTTTACACACTTTTTACTTTGCTTAAATATTTTTCTTCTCATATGTAACACAACATCCAACACACAACAGTAGTCATTTTGACTGAAGAAAAAGAGTTGTACTTTTAACTTCATATTTCATGAATCTTCAACAGAAACAATTCATCTTTCTTTACTGTCCCAAATCCCTCCTAGCTGTGTTTTCCACGCACTGTTGCGAATGGAGCAGTCGGCGTGCCACTGTCCTCTAAAACAAAGCCTCTATTTCTCTCTTTCTCTTTCTCTCTCTTCCCCCACCCTTCTGAGCTCTTTGTGTGCCTTTGGTAGCCTAAGAGTCTAAAAATAGCCGCGGTGCTCGCCGTGTTGTGCAGCCTAATTAAGAGGAGAGGGACGAAGGTGCTCCCAAGCATCTGGGCCTAGCATGTAATCGCTGCCCTTGTTCCCAATCGCTAGCTGATGCACACCTCTGCCAATTATCCTCTGCTGCATGGCTGTTGAGGACACTCGTAGAGGAGCTGACTGACTACAAATCAAAACTTTTTTAATAAACTCCTGAAAATGCTTGTTGCGGGAAAGCAGACGTTGCATAAGCACTTTTGTGTTTCTCAGAATGCCACCATAAAACAGGCTGCGTAGTTTTATTTTGGGAATTTGTACTGCTGGGTTCGCATTATTGGAAGCAGGGAGGTAAAAGCTGAACTTGGAAGAAACAGGTGCAAACTGCCATGGGAATCCAGGAAGAGGTAAGGGCAAGGTTACGGATCAACTCAGACCTGCAGGCCTACTTAAGCCTTCGCTTCACTCTAGACTCACGACATAACAGTGAACAGTTTAAAGTTTATATACTCACCATGGAAATCAGAATCACTAAGCAACAAACTTAACACGATTAACATGTTCCAATCCAGTAACAAATGGAAAAGATTGGAATTAGATTTGGAAAAGATTTCTATTTTGACCTGGAAATGTTTACATTTAAAGGAACTTGATATATATATATTTGATATATATATCAAATATCAAGTGTGTGTAAAAAAAAATATATATATATATATATATACTTGATGTGTACATATATATGGGTGCTCTAAAATGGGCTTAAGAGGAGCTCCAAGTCGAATGAAGGCTTAAGGAATTTTAATAATTGGACATCATTTTAAAATATTCCGTAAATCAAGTTAATGTTCATAGATTATAAATAGCATGTGCATACATTATAAATAACAATCGCAACCTCATCCGCATCTCAGGTGACCCCATGTGGAGTCGTGACCCTAAGGTTGAGAACCTATGCTCTGGAGGATGCTACTTCCTGTTAGATTAAATATCAGTATTGAACAGTACTGAAGGGGGGCACGGGGGCTTAGTGGTTAGCATGTTTGTGTGCTTTGTGGGTTTCCTCCAGGTCCAGTCCAAAGACATGCATTGTAGGCTGATTGGCATCTGTAAATTGTCCACAGTGTGTGTATGGGGGGTGTGTGTGTGTGTGTGTGTGTGTGTGTGTGTGTATATACATGTATACGCGATTGTGCCCTGTAATGGGTTGGCACCCTATCCTTGTGCCCCAAGTCCCCCAGGATAGGCTCCAGGCTCCCCGTGACCCAGTGTAGGATAAGCGGTACAGAGGATGGATGGATGGAACATTGTTTTAGTTTGTCAGATGAAAGGATGGCTTTATAAGTATTTGCCTCAAACAAGTGCCGTGTTTCTCACCACTGAACCAGAACTGAGACTGCTTCTGGTTGACAGTTCATTGATTTATTTTTATTTCTCTGTCAAACACACATACAACTGCTCCTTCAGACTGACATCTAAAAGGTATTTTGCATCTGCATCTCGGGGCTGACTGAAGCAGGGCCTTTTCCACAGAGCTTGGCTGTTTGCTTTAATCTAGCCTGGCTCTCGGTAACGCTTGAATAACTGAGAATAGAAGGTGTGGCTATATTTATTATAAAAACAATATGAATATGGATTTGCCAGAATCTCTGCCACATATCCAACATGCACAGTTTCAGATTCTCTTCCCATCTCTGTATTCTTTGGGTGATTGGTTAACTTTGGATGATTGTTGATGCCTTTGGGCAACACCCGTAAAAATTTGGGTTTAGCTTCTTAAAGGTGGATATTGGTCTTGGCACAATTCTCAGAGGTAAAAACACCTACAGTGGGGTCTGGGTTGAAAATCTGATTATTTTATTTAATATGAAACTGGAAATTAACAGAGTTTTAGAATTTTGAATTTTGCACTTTTTCTAGGTCACTATTTAAATTTAAGCAATTTTGTGATATTGACTCTCTGACTACATAGTGCCAGACTTTCCCTGAGCCTTATCTCGTCCCATAGCCCCATAGCTCGTGTTCAGACGACACTCCGACAGATTTGATCTAACAATCTAACGTGGATCGTCAGGTTTTACACAAATGTCTGGGGTCCATGCTAGCTCGAGTTCATGCTGTTGTTAAAGCTAATGGGGGATGAACCAAATACTACCAAATACTTTTTTTTTTTCTTTCTTTCTTGTGCTGTTTTTCTCTCCACTACCTAGTTTCCCACCTTAGTTTTCCAAAGACAAGTAGGACACCTCCTGTTTTTCTATAATCCACCATCCCCAGGGTCAGGTGATTTGGGGCCTCGTGGTACAAGTGCAACGCGAGATTGAGCCCGCTGATGAGAGTGGACATTAGATAAGCAGTGCGCTGAGTACATGGCTCAGGCTGAATGCTGTCCATGTTGTGCGTGGGGGGTTTATGTAAGCGCCGTGCCAAGTCCGCCCGTCCCTGAGTTAGCCACAGATGGCAGAGCGACAGAACGGTGGCGGCACACTGTGTGCAGGCCGGCGAGACTGTTTACCAGCACACTGGACCGAGTGCCATGTGTGTGGAAGGCAGGGTGTGAGAGCACACAGACACGCTCAGGATAAAGTCCAACACACACACTGACTAGCCTGCCAGAGTGAATATAGCCTGATGCTGGAGAGACTTTAAAATCTGACAGAGGAGATTGATTTCCTCCTCTGGCTCCTGCACTCCGTAACTCAACATGACACAGCACCAACTTCAGATCTCCCTGATTTTTGGGTGTTGTAAGCTGCCATGGTTCGACAGGTCACTGATATCTGAGACTCTATTCATTCTTCAGTATTTAAACACCTATGATTTCCTCAAAGTGAAGCATTTGGAGCTTCAGCACTGTCAGGTTTTCTCATTTGCTCCAAAGTGCACTCGATATGCATCTATCGGCCATTTGTGTACGCATTTGCTCCAGCTGAGATAAACAGGATTAGGGATTTAGGATTACACTCCCCTGACCTTGTCCAGATTGTCTAGTGTCTAAGCTGTTGAGCATCTAACACTCAATCCTAACAAGACATTATTGCAATTGAGCAATGTGGAATAAAATCACTAATGTAATAATCAGCGTGAGTGAGTGTCTGGCTAATGTGCGGGCCAAAAACAAGCCCAAGGGTCAATAAAACTAGCCTAATTTGAACATTTGAAATGCAGCCATCTCAAATACTATAGGCTTCTTTTCTACTTGTTTTTTAGTCAAATAGGTCACATTTCAAGTGTCCTGGTACCTGTCTCTTAGTCTTATAGACACCGATATGACACTATACCTGGAAAAAAAATAACAAAATAATTTTTTGAGATATTCTCATTTTAATGTTATAGGCTGTCACTTCTGGGAAGATGATCACAAATGTTGAAATCTTTTCAAATCTTCGTGATTGTCCATTTGAAATGCTCTTTAGAACACGTATGTCCCAATCCTAGAGGTGGGTCTTGCTCTACAGTAGTAGCTCGTTAGCATCAACCATGGTTCTTCAGTGTGTTTTTGGCTGTGTGTCTTCCTGGAGATGATTCTCCTTTCCATCCATTCATTACTTTGGTTGAGAAAAAAAGGTTGGAGTTTATTTGTTTAGAAGCAGGTAGAATTTGTACAAGGTCACAGTTATGTGTCTTTTTATTCTTTGAACCAAAAAAAAAAAAAAAATCCTGCTGAATAAAGCCACATTCTGCTTGACTGTGCTCGTCAGGTTATTACTCTATTACTATCTCATAAACAGGAATATGGAATTAGTATCACATTTTACAGTCCTTATGTCCTTATTTTTTTTGTTTCAGTGTTTTTTTCCATGTGGAAATTTTCAAAATAAGATGTGACCATCTGTGGTCATTTCATTCATTTGATCTTTTTACAGTTAACTACTTCAGTGTAACTGAGCTGTGTTTTAAGACATGTCGGTTATAATTCTGTTTAATTATTAATAAAAGAAGTTCTCCTATTCTGAATGTTATCCAAATCCACCCATAAGCCATCTTTGGTTCCTCATGGATAGCTTTTGCTTGTGCTTAAACAGAGAAACATACCCTTAACAGCTGTAATTTCACTATAAAATCTGACAAGCTGCTAATAGTGGACAACATAATCTAACTATTATTATGATCGCAATTTGTCTGAAGACTCTAAAGTGGAGTATAAATTTTCTGGATTATAAATTTTGAAATTTGACTGCTAGAAACACTTAAACATGCTTGAATTATGGAAAGACATTTGATAACTAATGTCCTCCTGAAATAAGTTTCAAATGTATTAATCTGTAAATGGATTTTTGGGAAAACAGTTCAGTAATTGGTGCAAGGGTACCACGGCGAAATCCTGCAGCGGTCCGCACCTAACGCTCGCACCTAACGCTCGCACCTAACGCTCGCAGCCGACACCACCTGCCCTAATTCTGTCAGCAACATCTGAAAAACAAAAACCGTTAGTGTTTAAGACCTTAAACTGCATAAACAGGCAAGTACTTAGAAATGACCAAACAGCGTTATATTCAGAGACGTCATCTGAATAATTTCAGTATTTCTCCAATATCATTCTGGCAAAGAATAATATGTTCTCATGCTATTGGCATCATCTTGTAGAAATCTAGATGGTTTGACATTTTGCTCTTGTGAATATAAGTATTCATTTATATAGTCTGTACTGCATGTATGCGCAGATATTTAACAAGGAACATGTTTCTTGTTGTTTTTGCACTTTGATACTGTTCTGTAGAGGTTGAAAACTTCATTTACTTTGTTGATAAGCAAATTTCTCTGTTTTGGGGAGTTTTCAGTTTGGCAGACACAACAGTCTGCTTGCATTCAGCTTGGACTAAAGTGATGAATGCAAAACTTCCAAGGGCAAGAGCCAATTCTGTGTTTTTTTTTTTTTTCTGTTTTTTTTTTCCCTGTATTTTTTCTGTTTTTGGATTCATTACTCGCGCAGAAACATTTAATTCCTTGAACTAAAGAGCCGCAGAAGCACTTTTTCAGTCTGAGTGTAATGAGAATGTTTCGCGAGGAATGTTAATTTATTAGAGGGTAATAAATTAATCTCCACATGGTGATTCTTAAGATTTACAAAATTATAGTATTTTTTTTCTGGGTAATTTCCATTCAAAGATTCAATCACTGTGTTGCTGTAATAGGGCTATAATCAAGACCACTTTTCAAGTCCAAGAGAACCCAGTTTTAAGGGGGTTGAGTCAAGATTGAGTCCAAATGAAAGAGAGACTGTGTCAAGATCAAGGCTGAAAACCATCAAATCCTTTTCAAGGCCAAGCCTTTCTTCAACTAATGATTACTGTTAGTTAGAAGAAGGTGTTATGTCTTCTCAAACTTTATGTGAAAAGAAAGCACAACACCAAGATTTAAAAAAAGAAAAAAAAAAATTTATACAAACTCTTGGCCATTCTTAGCAAGACCAATGGCCAAAACTGAGGTGAGTCCAAGTCGATACAGAGTTCTTCAGCCCTTTATTGTATTCTGTCATATAATCACTTAATACCCCTATTAAAATAAAGAGCAGTTTGAAAACAGTGATCTCAAGATTTGTGGTTTAGCCTCATCATTTATGACTTCAAGCCCTTCCTACTGTGATATCAGAGATACCTGAAAACTGTTCTTTTTTGTCTGAACTAAAGCAGCAGACCAAATGTGAATGAAATTCAACCAGAGGAAAAGCTAGTTCACTGAAGGGAAATTGAAGCTTCTTGTAGCGTTTCACTTTGCACTGGTGAACTTTGAACTGTGAATTCACGAGCCAGTAGAGAACAAGAGGGTGGAACATTGGTATCTTTGTCTGGGGGGGAAAAAATGGAGAAGCTGCTAATTAGCAGTAGTGATTAAACCAGAATTTTGGCTACTAGTACATGTCTAAAAAAAATTAGCTGTCTTGTCCAACATTCTTTTTTCCTTTCTGCTTGCTAGGATGTTGGCAGCACTGTTAAAGATTCCACACCATAGTATTCTATACCTTTTCATCTTAATTATCTTAATGATCATCGTGTCTCTTTTTATGACTATGATTATTAAGATATAATGCAACTCTTCGATGATCCATACATAAAGACGCATCATAAATAGTGCATTGACACAGTCAGGTTTTGGCATGTCCGGTTGGTCGTTCCCAGTGTTGGTCCTTGAGTACTCCCCTGCTGTACTCCAGCTGGTTCTGTGTGCCGTTTTCACCTGCACACAGGTTATTGAGATGTATTATTACACCTGACCCAGCTTATTGGCTAAGACTCCCTTATTAATGTATTTGGATGCGTTGGAGCAGTGTGCAGGGCAGCAGGTACAGGTACAGTAGGACCAGGTTTACAACTAACCGTAACTCTTTTGAAAGAGCAAAAATAACAGTACTGGTGCCAATCCCACAGTTGCTGCCATCCCAGCTCCAGAAAATTTGAATTTGTAATTCTTTGAATACCTAGGTTTGCCCATAGGCAAGGTTTGGGAGAAATCAGTATCAGTTTTGCGGCGACGCGTCCAAGGTTAACTGCCAGCTGCTGTCACATTGCCACACACATTCGGTCCAGAAATCGTCCAGTGGATTTGAACAGCAGTCAGTGCCGCACTGATATCCTGAGCCACTCAAGCGTGTTCCCTTTTTCATTGAATCTTTATCCCTCTAGTCAGTCTGCACCATCTCTTCGCTTGAAATAAAACAAGAAAGAAAGGGATTGAGGAGGCACAGTAAAGCTTTGACGACTCCAGATCTTTGTGTGCTTTATTCTTCTCCACTTTAATTGCTAAAGCAGTCACCCAACTCGTCACCAAAAACATTCTTCCTTTCTGCACTTTCTGGGAAATTCATTTTGTCGAATATATGGATTCTTTATGTCCTGTCAAGTTTGATTTGATGGCAGGCAACGCCAGCTATATAGCTGCAGTCTGTTTTCTCTGTCACCTTATAATTGGAGACAGAGTGCAAACTTGAACAGCTACGAAACAGATGCTAATTTTCTGCTGCAACTGATGAATAGCACAAAAACAGATTGCAGGTTTTTTAAGGGTTTCTTAATTTTCTCGTTTCTGTTATTATATATATGTGTACCAATCAGGAGTCAGCATGAAACAGCCTGCAGTAGCCAATCAGTTGTTGTTTCTTAGGCAGACCACAGGCACAGACAGAACAGACAGAGAAATGACAGAACAAACACAGGGTTGTAACATCATACTTTTATTATATAAAAAGACCCAGAGATGATTAGCTGTTTTTCACTATTTTACTATAAATTACTATTTGATATGCCATTGCACACAACAATATAAAAGTTGTTTTAAAGGGTCACATGTCACAGTGAGCTCAGTGTAGTGTTAAAATTTAAGAAGGTAGACTGGCTTTAGCAGGTCTGCATTAAATGCCCTTGTTCTTATTGTGCAGGTGCAAAGTAGATCATGTTTTCAAAGTTCAGCTAACCCTCGTGGTGTACAATTAGCTGCACGAAATGAAGGTATGCTGCAGTATGGTATGCCCTTGAGACAGTGTGTGTTAAAGCTGTTCTGCCATCAGAAAATAGGTTTCATATCTCCTAGGTAGGGAGCATTTCTTTCGAAAGTGGTGCTGGACAAAAAAAAAGAAAAGATCTGGGACAAAAAGAGCTGGTTTGGAAGATGGGGACAGTCCTGTAAATGTCAAGGTTTTTGTTTTTAAATGTCTCAGCACATTGGTTTCAGCATATTTCGGTTTTATTTATGTATCCACAGATCCACATATAATATTTTTTTTAATATTCAACAATGCTATGCTTTGTATCTTTTACTGTTGCAGTTTTACCAAACAATTATGTCTTTTTCAATAGCTCTCTGAGGAAAAATAAATAAATCTTTATGCATCTTGCTTATTTCTAGATCAAGTCTAGATCTCTCTTTAAGTGAAGCCATTTGGTGTTTGTTATCTTCGCATTTTTTATATGGTGTAGCCTTTTCTGTAGTCTTTTCTCTTGCTCATGATTAATGCCTCTTGCCTTCGAAATCTTACTGTTAAGGGAACGGCGAGCACAAAAGGCCGGCTCTACCGTCTCAGCTTGAGGTGACTGATGCATATTAAAGAACTAGCCCATGAATGGGGAAAGCTCTGGAGCTGTAATCCGACCTCTGACGACACTCAGACTGCTGTTCTTGTTCCTCTAGCTGACACAATAGAGCTCCAGTGACGGGTATTGTGGTTTGAGATTAAGCCTGGGGTGGAAGAGGAAGGGAATACTGAAGTTTGGGAATCATGGGCATCATCCAGACTGTCCCTTGTGGAATTTTTGCCCAGCTTCAGAAGTCCCACGCAACCCCTCCACATCCACCTGATGGGGATATCTGATCACACAAAATGACTCCAAACTACCAAGCCTACAATTTTGGGTTGTGAATTTGAAAGTTTACAAGGTCGTACTTTCTTTTGAAGTGATAAAATAGCTTTTCTCATCCTCGTCATCTTTGTGCTCTTGCTTTGCTTTGGTATTAATGCTTTTTATTTTTTTTTTCCTCTCCGTACCTGAAAATGCTTTGATTCTTTGTTCCAGAGCCCACACATTACGTGGATAGCTGTGATGCGTTTGAAAGTGGACCAATATTTCACCTGAAAACAAGTCCTATCTTGTCGCTTTGCTTTAGTCTCTGCACCACTGTCAACACCTCTGTGTAGTTAAACGACCTGCAGGCCTGTGCGACAGCCATGTGTGCATAAGCTGTATGCCAAGTCAGACAAAAAGTAAAGACTGTAGACATTACAGGAGCCAAAATCGCTAAAAAGTTTGCACAGCAGGCCTTTATATTTTGATTAGAAAGTGGTATGAAGGGAATAAAGGGGATGGGGTTGCTGGGATTTCTAATTCCTTTCTATTCTTGAGTTCTGCACAAACCATACAGCAGATTCAGGTAGGACAGCGGAAGCATGGTCATGATGAAAAGAAAGCATGTGACAGCAATATATCACAAGCCCTTAATGGCAACTCTGTCACCTTTCTTTTGGTCGATTTATTGTCTTGTCTCCATGCCCTCTCGGAGACCTTTCAATATCCCGACTTCATTCTTTTAGTCTCTGTTGGTCTAAATCTTTTTTACTTACCTATGCCACATTTTGTATTCAGTGCTTCATTTGAGATGAAAAGAATGACTTTTGCACTTTGAAGTGCATAGAGAATGAGGATCACTCTTAAAGCCGCAGCTAATCAATGCAAGCCACCGCCATTATCCTGTAATCCATTCGTTGCCTTCATAGATCCTTTTGCTATTTAATGAAAGGAACCATTGTCTACGGCACAGGTTGTGCAGTGGGTAGAAATTAGGCGACCTAGCAACAAAGTATTACCCTAATATTTCTGTAAATGACTATTCTTTCTAATTAATTGCATATATATGAATATAACCACACCTCAGTATTTTTGAAAATTAATTGTAATAAGCTGTTCTTTTCCTGCTAGTAACAGTTTGCTCTAATTGTTTCTTCCCCAGACCAAATGAAGATGTCGGTCACATTTCTTTGGGCATGACCCATCCGAAGATCTCATCCCCACAAGACGAGTTTGTCCTTCAGAAATCTGCCTCACTCAGCCTCCAGACCATCATCTTTTCCACACTGGCTCAGAAGATAAGAACTTAGAGAGGGCAAAACAGGAGGGGTGTGAGGGTGTTGGGCAGGGGGCTGCTGGTGCATGGGGACGGGCAGCACACATCTCTGAAGGTGAGTGAAAGCCCACCCTCGCCCATGCCGTCCCCTGCCCGCACCAGTCCTCCTGCCCTCTGCAATGGTGACATGATGGTATGCGTCATGGAAGATCTCTGCTTCATCCCACCCTTTTCTGTGTGCTATTATACGATAGACTTGGTGATTTGTTAGTGACTCGAGGACGGTGTATATACTTATACAAGTGGCAGTAGGGTGACGATGCTGGTGTGTGGACGCGTGAGACGGCTCTACAGGCAGCTCACGCTGCAGACCAGCCTACTGCTGCTCTTCCTCTTCTGCATGGTAAGTGTGCTCATCTCAGCCTACTTTCTATATGGGGTCAAGCGGGAGCTGGAGCCTGCAAGCGTTGGTGGGGTGGAGAACGTTGATGACGGCACCGCCAACTGGGAGGATTCGCAAGCCGCCACCCCTTCCGCTCCGTCGGCCAGGATACTTCCTGCAAGAACTGCCAAGCCAGCAGACACGTCCCGCACAGACCCTGTGGTTCTGGTTTTCGTGGAGAGCCTCTACTCACAGTTGGGCCAGGACATCGTGGCCATCCTGGAATCAGGACGCTTCCGCTACCAGATTGAGATCGCCCCTGGAAAGGGCGACATGCCTACGCTCACCGACAAGAACCGGGGCCGCTTCACACTGGTCATTTATGAGAATATCCTCAAGTATGTCAACCTGGATGCCTGGAATAGAGAACTTCTCGATAAGTACTGTGTGGAGTACGGAGTGGGCATCATTGGCTTCTTCAAGGTGAGGATTTACCATAAAGTACATAAATTACATTTAGAAACAGATTGTCCAGATTGACATATATGAAAGAAAAAAACATTTTGCTAGGGCTGCACAAAATTTTAAATTGACCCAGATGCCCACTTGTAGTGAGAAGGAATAAATTTGTTGCAAACTGATATTTAATGGAGCAACAAGCCACAAGAGGGTATGTGATAGTGATTTTATCAAGTGTAAGGGCGTTCTTAGGCTTGACTGCAAGTGGGGTGTTCAGTAAATAATTTCATTTATTAATAATATTTGCAATGTTAACAGTAAGCTTTGGTAGCTAAGCAACATAACAGACAAATATTAGGGTAATCTATGAACAGACTGGATTTTAGAACGGAAACTATCTTTTTTTATTATATTAAATTCCCAATTACTAAGCAAATGATGGCTAAATGTATGAAATTAATAAATAGGGTGAGAATGTAATAATTATTTAACCAGTTATTATTACTGGTTTCCTTTTAACTTTTGTTTTGTTTTAATTATGCACATTAATCTGTACATTGTTTCTTTTGAACTTTGGGAGGACACACTGCACTCTTGTCACCCTAATATGATGTAAAGTTTTAAACAAATGGCATTCTACTATAGTAATGTAAGAATTTAATAAATGCATATCTTGTTCCTTACAAAAGTGGGCAAAGAATCACGTGTGAGTATCGTGATTACTGTTTCAAAATACATACAATTTGACATTTTACATTATTCCAAACGGTACAATATTAAGGTGTTACTTGTTATTTATTCCATTTAAGCTCCTCTTCCTTAATGGATCTGCTACAGGAGCTATATCGGCGACATAGCCCTCGTCCTGAACCTGACTGGAAGGCATATTAGAGCATCATTCCCTCATAAAGTTCAGAAATATTTGTAAAGGTGTTTCTACCAAAGCTCTGCTTCTACAGCACCTCTGGTTGGTTGGTACTCCTGTCTTTTCTTGTTGAGAACCTTCGCTTCCCTGTCCTGTTATGCCTCAGTGACTTTAGCTCTGAGCACTTCTAATGTTACATCCTGGAGAAACATGGCACTGAAAACCAGTTTCCCATGAGGGAAGCAGTGACTGCAGCCAGCACTTGGCTCGGTGTAATCTCCCGAGGCTATATTAAGCACAGACTTCTCGGCATCTTCCTTCCTCCGCTCACTCTTGTCACCTTTGGACCATTTATGAAACATTTTTCACACATTTCTGTATGACATACAGGGTTAAATGGAGTTGGGAATATAAAGCAGAGGAATAGGATAGGAATGTTACTGGTCTTTTAGAAGGAATGATCAGGTCGTGAGGAGAATTCCTCTTTTTTTTTTTTTTTTTTTTTTTTTTTGCTAATTATTTGAAAAGTAGCCTTCTAGTTTAATTCTTCTTGGGAGTAACTTGATTGTAGGGTTGCGACACTGGATTAATCGATTAGTTAGGTTATTTTTAAAATGATACTAAATGGTATCAAAAAATGTTGAGAGGGGTTCTTTCTAGCATTTTCTTCAACTACTGCTACTTAATTAAATAACATGTCACTAACAACAATACAGAATTACTGACATTCTCATGCCATGGCATATAGTCTGTTACACAACAGTTTCGACTTCAAATATGAATGCTCGTCAGATGAAGACACCAAATATCACCGGATGCACCTTTAACAGGAATGTTCAAATCAGTGTGGGCCCAATAAGCAGCAAGTTAGCCAGCTAACTGATGGGCCATCAGTGAGTGCAGCTTCTTCAAGCCAAAGAAAAATAATAAAAAAAACAAACTTTTTGCCACATTGTGTCCAAAATGTCATTTACTCTATATTCATTTCTTGTTTATAGAACTGTTGTATAAAAAGCAATACAGCACTTGGAATTGTAGTGTTAGACTGAATATCGGCACGGATGTGATGAGCTATGTCCGATTCACAGCCGTGCTGATATTCAGTATAACCGCACTGTTGCTTGTGCGATATTGCTTAATTAAATATTATCAAGTGCTTATAGTTTTTTAACTACTGATTAGCATACTTTTTCACAAATGCATGTCGGCATGTAAAATTTATTTCATTTATCAGCATTTAAAACCCTGACAATTCCAATGAGTCAAATTCACAAGGTGAATAATTTTTGAAGTGGAATTGACTCCAAAGCTTTGGGTGGATTCTTTGGGTGAACCGCAGCAAGACGCCGATTTGACACACAATGTAGATTAAAAAAAAATCTATATTAACTGTACTACTATCAAGTCTACTACTATCAACTCTAGTAAAAGTTTCAGCCCTACTTGATTACGTCAACTATAGTACAAAAATGTCTGCAAAATTCAAACCTACATCAAATAATTATTTAAGTATCATCCTTCGTTATTTAAAATCTTCAATATTCAAAATCTGTCTTTTTTTTTTTAATTTTTTTATTTGCATTGGAATGGTCCTACTGCCAGATGGGTTATATAAAATTATCTAACATTATTTGAAAAGCTGAGGAGATTCAAAATATTGAATGATAATATAATATCATACTGTTTTTTTTTTCTGCTCATTCGTAAGTTCACCGTGCATGTGAGATTTTATTCGCTAAATATGAAGAATAGGCAAACCCATGTTGTTCCAGGCCCAGATTTGTTATTATACAGTTCTTCAAGAGCATATCTTGAGAGCATAACTCTCATAACATAAAAGCTTTATATGCTGAAATGTTACTTGTCAGTTATAGCTGCATCACTGTAATGGCAAGAAATGAGTAATTCATCAGTAAACTTAAACCTGATTATGGACAAATGTTTACGAAAGTTTTTCCCAGATTTTACAAACTATTCCTGGGAATCCTAGGCTTATTATTTTCATTCCAAAGAACATTTTGTCACCTTTTGGCCCACACTGTCTGTTAGCCAAAGAAGTGTGGAATGTGAATGAATGGTGAATACTCAAGTCTTTATCCTTAGGGATTTAATGGAAAGTACCTTTTAGCTCAAGTTCAGTGACTTAGTTATTAAGACTTTCAATGAAAGTTCTTAGTTCAGTCATCTGTTTTCACTCATGTTTAACAAACCAATAATGAAATTTCTTGTCCTTTTCTCTCTCCTTCTATACCACACTCTAATAAAGGCAAATGAGAACAGTTTACAGAGCGCCCAGCTGAAGGGGTTCCCCCTCTTCTTACACTCAAACCTTGGCTTAAGGGACTGCAGTGTCAATCCCAAATCGCCGCTCTTGCTCATCACTAAGGCTCGCGAGGTGGAGCGCGGACCCCTGCCCGGGGACGACTGGACCGTCTTCCAGTCTAACCACTCCACTTACGAGCCTGTACTGTTGGCCCGGGGCAGGACAACAGAAGCCGGAGGTCCTCCAGCACCCCTGCACGCAGCCGTGGTCCAGGACCTGGGGCTTCACGACGGTATCCAGCGGGTACTCTTCGGCAACAACCTTAACTTCTGGCTGCACAAGCTGGTGCTGGTGGACGCCGTGAGCTTCTTGACAGGCAAGCGGTTGTCGCTCGCACTGGAGCGTTACATCCTAGTGGACATTGATGACATCTTTGTGGGCAAGGAAGGCACGCGGATGAAGGTTTCTGACGTCAAGGTGGGTAGTCGTTACATTGTGAGTTGTGAGATTCTGTCTGTAGCTCTCAGGTGCTCATGGGTGTTGGGTTATACCGAGCGTGTGCTTGGCATTTATTGCAGTTAGACCTTAATAAGTGAACGAAAGTTAAGAGGGGAGAAACCAGGCTGTTCCTACCTGTAGGGGGTAGGAATGACAAACCAATGGTACTTGCACCATACAGATATGTTACAGTAGTAAACCTATAATAGAGTTATGCCATTGTGTTTTATTTTGTTTCAAGTAATTACTAATTAGTTACTACTAGTAACTACTAGTTACTAATCATTTTTCTGCAACCAACTGCGTCCCATCTGGGGTGAATTTTCTCGCCTTGGCCCAGTGTTCCCGGGAAAGGCTCCGGATCCACTGTGATCCTGACCAGGATGAAGTGCTTACTGAAGATGAATGAATGAATATAATAATTCTCCTTAAAACACTGAACTAAATTCATAGCTAGCATGAAGTGATTCTTTGATTATTCAAAGATTGACATCTTGTTAAAAAAAAAAATCATAGATGCTTCCGTAGAAATCTCCAGAAGGCAGGAAAACAGTGATTTGCAGATAAAAGGAATCTTGTGTAGGTCTGAAATGTCTGGAAACGTATAGAATTTAAAGAGGTTCATTACCAGACTAGGAAAAGTATAGAAGTTTAGAAAAAAAATATGATTTAGAAAGAAATATGGTTGTTTATCTAACAAGGTATCTTTTTTTTTTTTTTTTAACCATTAGTTCATGTTCATGGTCAGATTGTGCACAATTAATTTATCCCCACCCAAATATGCTGTTTCACTTGGAACTAGGTCAGATTGCAGAAGAAAAATGTGCTTGAATTTCCTGTTTCATGTTGTCTTAAAGTTTCTGAATCTGTTTTTAAACTAGGGTTGGGCAATATGACAGAAAAATCCTATCATAATACTTAGACATTTCTCTGATACTTTATACATTATATGGCCAAAAGTTTGTGGCCACCTGGTCATCAGACTCATATTTGGTTCTTCCCCAAAACTTGCCATAAAGTTGGAAGCATACAACAGGTATGTACAGGAAGTCTTTGTATGCTGTTGCATTAAGATTTCCCTTCACTTGAACCAAGGCTCCCAAACCTCTTCCAGCAAAACAATGCCCCATGCACAAAGCGAGCTCAGTGAAGACCTGGTTTGCCAAGGCTGGAGTGGAAGAACTTGAGTGTCCTGACCTCAACCCAAAATTTAAACCTTTGGGATGAGCTAGAACACTGACTGCACCCCAGACCTCCTCACCCAACATCAGTGCCTGACCTCAATAATGCTCTTGTGGCTGAATGGAAAAATCCCCACAGCCACGCTCCAAAATCTAGTGGAAAGCCTTCCCAGAAGAGTAGAGGATATTATAACAGCAAATTGGCAATAAATCTGGAATGTGATGTTCAAAAAGTACATACGGGTACATAGTGGTCAGGTGTCCACAAACTTTTTGCCACATAGTGTTGGGTAATGAAAAATAATTTGGCAAGAAAGAAATTAAAAAATCTATAACGACTGGAACATTTTACAATGTTAAAGATTCAAACTCAGAGTTTGTAGTTGTTATTAAAGGACATAAAATTTATAGAGATTTTGTGATATCCACAATATCTCAGAAAAGTGTATTATGTGTGTAATTTATCACATTACTGATGATATATTGCCATATTCCCAAGCCTTATTTTAAATCCTTAATATCTGCAGTAATGCAAAACTTGAATAAATAAATAAATAAGGTGTCTCAAAAGCGTATAAATATTACATCGTCTTGCCATGGTCTGAAATGTTTTCAGAATGTTAGCAGAACTCCTAACAATTTATTAGATGGTTTTGTAAATATTATACGGAAGTTTAAGATTCAATATGTAATATTTTAGTATGAATACAAAATTCCATGTGCAGAAGTTATTTATTAATAAGAAGTTATTTGCCCAGTCGATTAAGAAGGCTGTCCGGCCATGTGCCATGTGCGTGTTTATCAAGCTGGTGGTGTGAAAAAGAAAAAAGGAAAAAAGGCCCCTGCTAGCAGCTCATTGTTGTAGTGTGAAAACCATATGACATCATAGCGCTTTAGCTCCCGAAAAGAAAAAGTGTGCGTGCGCGTGTGTGGGTGGGGGGGGGGGGTATGGGGGGGGGAGCGGGTATAACAGGACGGGACGGAGATGTCCTTGAGTCTACCTACATTCCTTGCCTTTTGTGGCCATTTGTCTCTTTCTTCACTTCCTCCTCTCTTCTTTTTTTTTTTCTCTCTCTCTTTTTCCACTGTTTTTTTCTTACTCGTTCCCTGCATCTCTGTCTTTTTCTTTCACACTCTTTCATGGTCTTCTGGCTCTGATCCTGCTGCATACACAAATAGAGACGGATACACAGGGGAGAATGATAAAAATGTTCAGAGAGAAATATGGATGGAGACGGGAAAAAGCTGAAGCCTGGGAGACAGCCAAGCGGCAGGAGCATGAGTCTGTCTTCTGCTTAAAAAGAAACTCAGAAAGAGCAACCGCAAGATGTGGAGAGCTCACCCAGCATCGCCATCGATCAGCCACTGCTTCAAATGACAGCCCTGTGTTGCTTTCGCTGCTCCCGCTAGTTAGCTGCCATCTCCAAATTCAAAGCCTCTCTCTTGATGACTCTTGGTTCAAAGGGACTACAAAACCAAGCTGCATGTGTGTTGTTATTTCTTTTTCCCCGCCCTCAATCTTGCTCTCGGCTTTTGAAAAAAGTGCTGCGAGATAAAAGAGAAAACAGAGCAGACATAATCAAAGATTTCCTGTTTGGCTGTAGATGTAAAAATATCAATCAGCTTGACATATCGCACTTGTCATTGAGGAGAAGAAAAAAAAGCAAAATCATTTTAAATACATAGATTCAAAATCTCAGCTCACACTACATGACTTTAATCAACTTTAATGTCCTGCAATCAGGACATAGCAGTATGAGCACTATATGAGCACTCACAGATGAGGCTCACACACGAAACAATCTCGCAAACATCCCTAAATCCCGTTCTCTCACAAAAATTTACCCCACAGCTGTCTGTCATGTGACTTTGCATGGAAACAAAAAAAAAATTAAGAGAAAATGGTAGAGGAAAGATTGGTTGAAAAGACACAGGCAGTGAGGATTGCCTGTTCTGCAAAGAGAACTGGAGGTATAGTCCCAAAAAAAGCCTTTTTTTATACTGCATGTTGTGTTTATTTTTATTTTTGCTGTTTCTATCAACCATTTAGGTATGACATACCAACCAGTTTCCTCTGAAAACAATATTATTGTGATTCCATTTTGCCCCTGCCCTCCTACCCTAATAGATCAATGATAAACTGGATTCAGAGATCTGCTGCACGTGACAGCAAATTAATTTGATTTCCTCTTGGACTCTCATTGGCTGTTGTTCTGCACTGTTCTTTCTACTAGTCGCAGAAGCAGTGACACTATGCAAACAGCACCAAAACTAGTTGGCAGCTGTGACATCTGCACTAAAAATCATGTAATGTGCACCAGGCTTATGATGAGAGACATTTGAAAGCCTACGGCTGCATTTACATCGCAAGCCTTTTTGCTCAACTTGATTTCAATTCATCAGTCACTGTCCATTGTTTCAGCAGCATAACAAATGCCCTAGAATAAGGGTTCTTGACATTTTTGGCAACCAGGGATCCCTTTGACTGTGAGTTGTCTTTCATGAAGTTAATGCAACTATTCAAATATTAGACGCATGGTATTATTCTGGCTTTTTATTGGGCCCAAAGAGCTTTTTATTCCTGCAGACACTTACTCTAAGTTGATGTTATTTGTAGGTGTACTTTGTTTTTGAGTTCCTGAGGTTTTGATTAAACCCTTTAAATTCAAGGGGCCAGTCAAACCGGCTAATAGCTAGAATGACTCAATCATAAATATTACAAATGTGATATTGGTGTGTTCCCTCACTGTAACTTTATTTTATAAATCATGGACCTCTGAGGGAACCCCAGACTCCACTTTTAGAACCACTAACCCAGAAAGCACAAGCCTTGAACCCATAGATGATTTTAATCTGAAGGTTTACTGACAGCTTGTCAGCTGTTAATGATTAGGGTGAGAAGGGGGAAAAGCCAGATGCCTAGCCTTTTGTTTGTGCAGCCATTACTGCCATTTTTTCCCCCTCTGAGTTCACTGCTGTTGACTTGTTGCTGACACGAGATAATGACGGCAATGATGTGTGCATGCACAGTCAAGTACATGAAAATATACATGAATTCCAATCTTCTAAAACGGCTATGTTTATATATGGTTATAAAATGCTGGCAAACAATTTCTTTTTTTAACAATTAAATGAAAGCAAAAGTGAAATTCTGATTTTAGGTTCCTCTGTGTCCTCCTTACCTGGACTGGTTGCCAAGTTAGATCCTCTGTCATCGAATGTACAAGATCGTGTAAGAGGTCTTGGAGTGATTTTAGATTCATCGTTACTTTTCAACAAGCAAATCAGTGCTGTTGTTAAGGGTAGCTTTTTCCGTCTGAAATCTGTCGCTAAAGTTAAACATTTTCTTTCTAGTGAAGACCTGGAAATTGTGATTCACTCGCTAATCTCATCACGGTTAGACTATTGTAACTTGTTGTACATTGGTCTCCCTCCAACTGCATTATCCCACCTACAGCTGGTTCAAGATGTGGCAGCTAGGCTTTTAATATGGTCACGATAGGGGGATCATGTTACCTCTGTATTAGTGTCTCTACGTTGGCTTCCCGTAAATTTCAGTGTTTGTTTTTAAAATTCTGCTTTATGTCTGTAAGGGACTTTCTGGTCTCGTGCTCCAATATATCAGTGATCATCATCTTCCTTACTCCTACACTAGAGTGCTCAGGTCTTCTGATCAACTTCCGGTCATGGCTTTTCTGTGGTAGGTCCTAAACTCTGGAACAGTCTCCCTTTCCATGTGAGGTCAGCTTCTTCAATAGCCACTTTTAAACCTTTGGTGAAAATGTATTTTCATTCGTTATCATTGGAATAGGTCCTTTAATAGGGTGAAATAGGTAAATACTTGATGCTGTATTTAAAGGTATGTATTTATTAATCATTATTATAACTGTTACTATATTTTTTAATTTTCTGTTATTGCTTATTTGTTTGATCGATTTGGGTCGATTTCTGTTGTTTTTAAATGTGCTCTCTAAATAAAGCTTGACTTGACTATGTGCTGGGTATGCATCGGTTTTAGGTCTGCATGTGAAATCTTGGATTTGGGCCATTTGTAAGCTTGTGGTTTGACAGTCATATATGGGACCACCCCGATAAAAGAGGCTAGATTACGTGTGTGTGTGTGTGTGTGTGTGTGTGTGTGTGTGTGTGTTTATTTTCAGAGTTCTGGAAGTCTGTATGTGTTAGATGATTGTAAATCCTTTCTCATCTATCCTTCAGGCCCTACTGGAGACGCAGAACGAGCTCCGAACTCATGTACCCAACTTCACTTTCAACTTGGGCTTCTCTGGAAAATTCTTTCATGCTGGTAAGATCAGTCATCTCAGCTCCTAATGGCCTTCACTAAGAAAAAGGATTAATGTTCTATAATTTGGCCACTATAACTAAGTTTCCATTGACTTTATCGGCATAGTCCAAGTAAAATGAAAACGTTGAATTTCTAATAGGAGCTCATTTCCATTAAACAGCCATTTTGTGATAAAAATGCGTTATATAATGATGTCGATTCCTGCAGCAGCCTGCTGCCACAAAAGTTTTGCTTAGTCTTGACCATCAAGACAGTCATGCTGCCTATATCACAAACTTTCCTGTCTTTTTTCCCCTCTTGTCTTCTGGTTTTAGTGTTAAACAGAATATATAGAGCTCTGACCTACAGAGAAGTGTTTAATATCCACCATTTTCTGTCTCAGCGAATCTTGACAACATCCACAAGACAATGCCGACTGTCACGTGAAATTACACAATCTGTCCTTTAACATGCTGTACTTTACTGTCATGTAAAGACATCTCGTTATTTTCTATAGCTGAAGACAATTCCAGTTAGATTCCTGTCTTCTCCAGAATCCAGCTGTGACACGCTGCTGTCACCTGACCATCACACTCGCATAGATCAGGCACTGATGCTGGGATGTCGACGAGGCTTGGGATGCATTTGGTGTTCCAGTTCATCCCAAAGGTGTTCAGTGGGGTTGAAATCAGGGCTCTGTGCAGGACACTCCAGTTCTTCTACACCAACCTTGGCAAACCATGCCTTCATGGAGCTTACTTTGTGCACAGGGGCATTGTCATGCTGGTGCAGGTTTGAGCTGCTTAGTTCCAGTGAAGAAAGTTGTAGATACTTCTGTGCTTACTTATGGGTGTGATGGTCAGGTGTCCACATACTTTTGGCCATATAGTGTACCTTGTAAGATTTGAGGCTTGTGAATTTTTCAGATCTTCTTTAAAGTGAATGTGTATTACACATCTCGACGTCTCTTTTGAGGATTTCACTGGTATGGTCCAGTCGATAGATAAGAGATTCTGAGAACAATGCATTATTAAAAACTCTTCCAACATATAAGCGTATACATTTAATATTAAGATGGTACTTTTTGTCCCATTGGAAGAAAAAGTTGTGAGACACTGGAAGTTTTTGGAACATCACCAGCATAACAGGAAAAAAATGGAACCACTAAACCTTTTTTCCCCCTGCCAAACTCACTTGGATGGAAACCACCGAAACTATGCCTTTATTTGTGTGTATGTGCGTGTGTTTCCTCTTCCTCAGGCACTGATGAGGAAGATCTGGGAGATGACCTGCTCCTTTCCTACAGTAAGGAATTCTGGTGGTTTCCGCACATGTGGAGCCACATGCAGCCTCATCTCTTCCACAACCAGTCGGTGCTGGCCGAACAGATGCTGCTGAACCGCAAGTTTGCAGAGGTGAGGCTGAAAATAGGAAGCCTTCAGTGTAGGCAATCCATTAGGGCTTTTTTTTCCCCTCACAGTGTACATGGCACCTTCTTTGATCAGTTCAGATCAAATGAACATCTGTTGTTGATCTTCATTTTAAGCTTTTTTTTTTTTCTTTCATTCTTTTTTTTGAGGGAGACTTTATTACTGCTTATAATTTTTAAACAAGGCATATTGCTGCTTTAACTAAACTCTAGTTTTATTTAATATGGCTTTATTTATTATTAGGATACAAAGTCTTAATTCTGATTGTAATTTTAGGGCTTGCTTCTCACAATGTCCATAAAGGACACACACACACACACACACTTTCAGCACTGTGAGATCTCTAATAAACACTCCTTGTCTGTCCGTATGTCTCGGGCTTCTACCTCTCTTTCTCTCTCTCTCAGGAACATGGCATCCCCACAAACATGGGCTATGCGGTGGCTCCTCACCACTCGGGCGTCTACCCCATCCACATGCAGCTCTACGAGGCCTGGAAGAAGGTGTGGGGCATCAAGGTGACCAGCACCGAGGAATATCCTCATCTCAAACCTGCACGCTTCCGCAGGGGCTTCATCCACAGCGGCATCAGTGTAAGAGCACATTCCTGCCCACGTAGACCTCTGCACCACCCAGTTACACCATCACTGACTAGTGTATTAGAGTGTACTAGAGTCAGGGTGCAAGTATGCACATACGCCTTCTCTTTCTTTGTACACATTGTACAAACTGGCTCCATACTAATACTGCCTACACATTTGTACGAATAATGTGTATTTAAAGTGCATCTGAAATCAGCATCTGTATTTCAGAGCTTTTTGTATCTCTTCCTTAGCGTTATGAAGACTAATATGATGGACATAATAGCTTTGCAGATATTCACATTTTAATTTCATTGTTTTTCATTTCTAGGAAAATTATACATTTTTTTTATTTTGATGATTAATCTTGTACTAGTCTTATTTTCATCTGATTAAATGTTCTCTAGAATGTATATGCCCCGCCCCCAGGGGTGTGTCTTGCACTACACTAGCAGGTCGTTAACACCAAACATGGTTCGACTGTGCGTGTTTAGCTGGTTTTTATTCTCCTTTCCAAAGATCCCTTGGTTGAGAAAACAAAATGTTAGACTATTGATTTTGAAAGGGATGAAATATGCGCAAGTTGGTGGTTATGAGACAGGGGCTTTTCAGAGTGTTGCACCAAGTTGGGGCTGTTCACTGCATAATATTTGGAATCAATTATGTTAAAGATTCTATTTATTTACATTTTGTTACATTTTAGCCATTAAGCACAGACTTCGGATGCTAATATGAACACCTGGAACACTGTGTAACAACTTAAAGAAAAGTATATACAAATAATGATCATTCGTTAGCTATAAGCGTATCGTTCAGTGACGTCAGATGCCTCGCAACGATAACCAGATGACTCGTACACCATATAAAAACATACACACCATAACTTCAAAAACCCTGGTTAAACTCTTCACTGTTCTCCATATTTAGCTAGCTAAGCTATTGTCAAATTTGTTTAGATTCAGCGGTGGTGTGGTCACGCACTTCACGCCGTCACCCTGACTTTCTGTTTTGAAAGGAAATACAACAACATACGGAATCAAATTACAGCTCTTGGGTCATTTCATGAGGGCTTTAACACAAGGAGGCCGACTAGCCTGACTACACTTTTCCTTTTTATTTTATTGTAGTCTTCGCTATTTCCCTCCTTTTATAAGCACAAGGCTGTGTAGGGAAAACCATAAGTACAAAAATGTTGATTATTGCAAAAAGCAGTAGAGTGAGAGACGGAGGTGGGAAAAGAAGTTGCAACTATGGGACTAAGCCACCGGTTTCCTGTGAATATTTCACACCAGCGCATTAAGATCAGCATTAACATCACTGTGAGAAAATCACACTCAACTGCCACACATAAAAAGAAAGAAATAGAGTTGTTGCATAAAGTACAGGTGCATAGAGCGTTCTAAAAGGCAAAAACGTATCACTGCTGTTTATGGAAATACATCAGTATTGTTTCTGGTCTGATGCAGAATAATGAGAAGGTTCAAGACGCAGCACAATGAAAAAGATCATGGCAGCATCAGCTACTGTCTAATTGTTCAGCGCTACAATAGACAGCGAGCCGCTTACTATTTGACTTGCAGATTAGTCGAATAACCTTTAGGAGAATCTTCTGGGGAGACGTTCCACTTTGTTTGAAAAAGGTTTCAAAAATATTATGTCTGTCTCTCGCTCTGTGTTTAGGTCTGCGTTCAGATGCATCCATTTAGCACAGACATCCATTAATCCCTCGATGCTGTTTAACTGCCCAGGCCTGCCAACAAACACACACATGCGCGCGCACACTTTTTTTTTTTAAACTGTCTTTGAGGTACTTTCATTGACTTGCATTCAAGCTAACCTCAATAAAGAAAAGGAATTTTATTTGTTTTCATTGTTTTCATTATAAAAGCTGTTTATATTGTTAAAAAAAAAAAAGAGAGAAAGAGAACTAATAAATGTCCGTGTTAAACTGAATTATCATTATGTGGACATTTGATCCATGGAAAAAAAAAATAATAATCCTACACACAAGCTCACCATTGGAGATGCAATATTCTGCAATTTTCTGTATGTTGCATATTATTGCCTAAAGCAAAGAAAAACCAACTTTGCACTTTCATAACCTCCTTCCCCTTAACGTCCTCTCGGGATTCCAACATCAAACAGTATCACTGCCTTAGCCAGATAACAACGTCATGCTTCTCAAAAAGGAAAAAGTGCACCGTGTGCAACGGTTAGACTGAGCGAAGGTCTTCAAAGGGAGTGCCAGATGTACATAATTATAGAAACTTTCAGTTTTACATGGTGGCACCTTTGTTGTAATGTGTTTTAACTCACCACTTCTAGTCATCCTTGTGCAAGTACAAGATCCGCAATCCAAAAATTCGGAGTAAAAAAAAGTACTGATGTAATTTCCTATTTGAATCCTGTTTTTTTTTTTTTTTTTTTTTTTTTTTTTTTTGGGGCTATGTAGTCGCTAATTATAAAACAGAAGCTGATGTTATTTTTGTAAAGAGTGCTAAGTTTGGCTCCCGAGGAGCGCAATGGAAAATCTTTCGCCCTCTCCGTGCAAAATTAGGTGGTTTCTGGGTGGGGCGGATAGCGTTACTCTCTCTCCCCTGTCAATCACAGCGTCACTAGCCAATCGTGGGCATCTCTGGGCTCATGTATGCGGAAGAGGGTAGATAGCGCTTTCCTCCAAGTGTGCTGCACTGCCCTGTGACGTTAAAATGAGCAACTCTTCAAAAAGATACTATTGACAGTTGGCTGGCTTCATGTGTCTTGGAGGAAGCATGTTATAGCCTTCATGCTCCCTGATTGGTAGCTGTTGTGTAGTAGGTGAGGGCTGGCTGGTGGGTGGGAATTGGCAGGTGACCAAAATGGGAAAATGGTCCATGATTACAGTAATCTTTAGGTGTGGAAAAGCCAAATTAAGAGGAAAAAATGAGTGTTAAGGGAACTACAGCAATTCCAGATAGAAGTTCTTCCATCATGTTGGCTAAAGTGCCAAGGTTTGTTGAAGGAACGTGGCTACAGATTAGAGGACTTGCCACTCCAAATTTCAGTTGACCAATAAACATTTAAACCGTGTGATGAAACCTCTTTTAATGAACCGGAATACAAGAAGTATGCTGAAGAGCAAGTCCATGAGCAAAATTGCTTCAACCAATTTGCACACAAAACCACAAAAATAGAGTAGTAAAGGAAGATAGTAACAGTTTTAAGTTTGATTTGTTGACAGATTTTGGCATTTAATGTTTGCTCACAGTTGTCTAAACCTGAGTTTAACTCTGGTCTCGATAGATTATCTCAAATGGAGCGGTTTCAGCTCCCTTTATTGTGCTAAGGCCACATTTTTCTAGGCTGAGGTCACTTAGTTTCCACTTGGTTTCCAGTGCAGCCCAGCACAGTGTTTAAATGCTACTGCATATTGTGGCTAACCAAGTACGTTTTTCCACTCTAATTTGTCACGGTGAATATAGGATACAGAAGCAAATGAGCTTCTTATGGCTCAAGTTACAACCATTTGGTTGAAGCTCTGCAGTCTAAGATCGTTTGAATTGGAGTGTTTAACCTATCATTTTGAGGTGTATGAATTTTCCACTCCGGACTACTTGTGGCTTATTGTGTTTATCCGTTCCTCAGGTGTTGCCCAGGCAAACGTGCGGTCTCTTCACACACACCATTTTCTACAACGAGTACCCTGGAAGCCCCAAGGAGCTGGACAAACTCATCAACGGAGGAGAGCTGTTCCTCACCGTGCTCCTCAACCCTGTAAGCCACGTACTTATTTTGTTGTTGGAATGCTACTGTTGGAATAATGATCTGATAGTAATCCAATAATAATGCAGGACATACAAGTTTGCTTTCAGGGCTTGGGCTGAAATTTGTATGTCATTTCGGAATCCAGATCAGCATTTTCATGACCCACCTCTCCAACTACGGCAACGACCGCCTGGGCCTGTACACGTTTAAGAACCTGGTGAAGTTCGTCCAGACGTGGACCAACCTGAAGCTGCAGACGCTACCACCCGTGCAGCTGGCGCAGAAATACTTCCAGATCTTTCCCGAGGAGAGGGATCCAATTTGGCAGGTGAGAGTACAACATGCTTAATAAAATGCAAGTGTGGAAATGTGTGTTTAAGCAGAGATCCTCCAGCTAGATTAGTGAGTTCTGAGTAGCACTTCTCTAATATATATGGCTCACTGATGACATCCTGACATGAAGATGTACTCATGTATCAGAGCAGAAACACCTTTCCATGCTCTTTCCACCAAACCCGGCAATGCTCTATCTGAAATTGTATCTTTCGTGCTGCCAGGAGAATTATCGAAACCACAGTCGTATCTCTTGCTGTCTCTTACTACTTCTCCTATCGTTCAGTTTATCCTCCTCTTTATTTCTGCTTGACTCCCTCTGTCTGACTGTCGCATTTTCTTTCACCCTCAGAGAAATATGGAGACAGCGACTTAGAGCCCTAAATCCTTTTTTGATCCTCCTTGTTTCCTGTCAAGGTTGAGATCCCGTCCTTTCACTCCGATCTCTGGCGTTCCGGAGATTCCCTCCGGCTGTGAATAATGTCTTTTCATGTGTACTTGCTCTCCCAGAAAGTCCACACAATACTTATTGTTGTAGAACACTACAACTTTTGAGGGTTTTTTTTTTTTTTTTTTTTTTTTGAGTCTCCAATTTATATTACAGTCCACATGGAGAAGCACTAGGAAACAGGCATTTCTTTAAGTTGCTCTGGATAAGAGTGTCCGCTAAATGCTGGAAATGTAACTATTTTAAATATATAGCTTAAATACGTGCATTGCAGTAAAGCATTTGTATGCACCGGTCCTAGCCCTATCTTGTTAGAGCAGACGGATGCTGATCGTAAAAGGAGGCTGCTGCATGACCATTATCTTGATCTACCCCTGAAGCATTAGGAGCAGGTTACATGACTCTTCATTAATCTGCACAACTCGATCCAGATGTGCCCACCTCAGCTGTGAGTGAGTGAGCTCAGGTCAAGCCTGTGGATCATTGAAGATTACGGTTCCTGTCCTCCTGTGACAAATGAGATCCTTGAAACGGCTGCCTGAATGGAGACTTCCTAATTATAAGATGCCTTGAATAGCCTTACAAGTTAGGAAGTAATTTATTTCATATATTTATATTTTTAAAACAACCAAGTATTGTTTTTGGCCAAAGACATCAATTATAAATTTATTTGCGCGACAATAAAATTATATTTGAAAACCAATGTCTCATTTATACCTCCATACATTCCGCTACTGGCTGGATTTTGTTTTTCTTTAATTATTAAACTAGTCTCTGTTCCTGTTTTTCTTGCCTGTTAAATGTTATATTCATATAGGCTGGTTTAATTAGATGTTATTTTGAACCCACAGTAAAACCACTGCCCAGTTTCTCCATGTTCTGGCTGTGAGCGTTCTATTAGCTTGGGGAGTTTGGGGGTGGAGGGAGTGGTTTTATTTAGCTTAATAGAGTAAGATGGTCTGTTTAACAGCAATAACTCTGCAGACCCACTCTGTGATATATTGACGTTTAATAGCAGTCTCTCCCCTGCCAGATACACGGCGCAAAGGATTTAAATAGCACCGTTTGCAATTGTAAATGTGCCTGCGTGTGCCTGAGTTACGCCTCATGTTGGCTTGTGGTTTGAATATTCGAGGATTGCAGTTTGAGCTGGTGTGCCTCTGTGACCTGCAAATCTGAATCACTGTCTCCCCAACAGGACCCCTGTGAGGACAAAAGACATAAAGACATTTGGTCAAAGGAGAAAACCTGTGACCGCTTCCCTAAGCTGCTCATCATAGGCCCGCAGAAGACCGGTGAGTTCTGTTTCGCCGTCTGATCAGCAGCATACAGTAGCGCCATCTAGCTGTCGTGGGCATCCGAGACTACTGAAACAATGCTCCAACTGTTTCCTTTTTATTTCAACACTGCATTACAGCTCTGCACCTGTAAATCAGCGAATACAACCTCTTCTGATTGGTCTAGAGCTGACTTGATGTGTCACCAGCCGTTTCATTTCATGTACCGGATTAGTACAGGCGGTTAGTTTCAGGGCCTTTTTTTTTTTTTTTTTTTTAAATAGCAGCTTTCACTTCACACCAGTATATGGGAATTCCAGGTTTACTGCTTCAACTAATTAAACTTCTAAACCATGTCCTGAGGGAGCAATAACCCAGTTTTGCAGTAGGTAGTAAAATGGCAGTGTTAATCTTTTCAGTAACTGCTGGATTAAGCGTATGGGCTTTTTTCTTGGGCCTGTACATTAGTGAGCAGCTCAGTAGAAAAATATATATACTTGAGGCTCTGAGCTGCACCAAAGGTATTAAGCCTAGTGGTTGATCAAAGCGTATTGATATTGTATACCTGAATATGAAAATTGGCATTTTAGGGTTAGTTCTGACTCAGTTACAGGGGGGGGGGGGGACGACTACTAAATAAATAAATATTCCAAAACCTTGCCATGAACTCTTCTTATCTGACTTGTTTCCAGGAACGACAGCGCTCTATCTGTTTCTGGGAATGCATCCTGATCTGACCAGTAATTATCCCAGCAAGGAGACCTTTGAGGAGATCCAGTTCTTCAATGGTCGTAATTATCACAAGGGCATTGACTGGTGTGTTTCTAACATCTCCTTCCACCACTCTCGCTCTCTCATTACCACAGAATGTTTCTCCTCCCCCTCATTTTCAGCGTTCTTGCCTGCGCTTTTTGAGGCAGCATGCATGAGTTAAGTTCAATAGCCCCTGTAAACCACTATGAAATGCATAGATAGGGAAAACTTGGCATGCTCTGAAGTCTGGCACATTAACCACACTGAATACTGATGTTCCCTTGAATTGAGAAGAGATTAGATGTTTGAAAACACACACACACACACACACATTCCCACCTATGAAAGTGTAGCTAACGAGAAGCGGGTGAATAAGATCATACACACACAGCGTCTCTCTTTCACATTTCAGGCTTAAGTAGAAATGCTCGGTATACAAGGTGAAGTGTTGCTTATGGTGTCAAAAACGTATTGTTGCTAGTCATGAGGCCCCTAGCGTGTTTTCTGTACACATACAGTTGCTTGAATCTGCTGCTGTTCTACTTTAGTGACCTCTATTTTCATCTCGTCTCATGTATTTCCCTCTTAGGTATATGGAGTATTTCCCTCTGCCCTCCAACACTAGCTCAGATTTCTACTTTGAGAAGAGTGCCAACTATTTTGACTCGGAGGTGGCAGCCCGTCGAGCTGCTGCGCTTCTTCCTAAAGCCAAGATCATTACCATCCTCATTAATCCTGCTGACAGGGCCTACTCCTGGTACCAGGTCAGTCTCTCAGCAGACAGATAACAACACGGCACCGTTGTTAATGTCCGATTTTGAAAGAGCCAGTTCTCACATGGCAAAACTGTTTGGTTAAAACTAAGAGTGCCATTTTTTTGAAACAAACAGGAACTAGAAGCTACTGCTTGGGTTAATGGAGTGCTTTATAAAATCAGCAACATTCTGCAAGTCAAACAAAACCTGTCATTTATGATGTTAAAAAAGGTGCAATTATATTTATTAGTATTATTATTATTAGTAGTATATTGTTGTTATTATTATGAGTGATCAATATTAGTGTTCCGGTTGCCATATTGAACATTGTTTAGGTGGCTGAAATGCATAAGTGACATCCGATCTGTCTAATAAAGATATATTCCAGATTAAGGTAAGCAGTAAATACACTATATGCCCAAAAGTATGTAGACACCTGACCACCACACCCATATGTGGTTCTTCCCAAAACTGTTGCCACAAAGTTTAACGCACTTTAAGCTTTAATTGTCTCAGTTGTCTCAAATGTCTTTGTATGCTGTAGCGTTAGAATTTCCCTTCACTGGAGCTAAGAAGCCCAAACCTGTTCCAGCATGACAATCCCCCTGTGCACAAAGCAAGCTCTATGAAGACATGGTGTGTTAAGGTTGGAGTGGAAGAACTTGAGTGGCCTTCACAGAGCCCTGACTAAGAAACAAACAAACAAAAATGAAAGACAGAAAATAAGAACAAAGAAAATAAGAACAGAAATAGAAATACAAAAGAAAGATGGAAAGAATAAAAAGACACACCAAAAAAAGAGAAGAGGACAAATACAGAAAAACAAACAAAAATGAAAGAAAGAAATAGTGAAAGAAAAACAAATGGAGAAAGATAAGCAGATATACAGTACATACCGACGTGAACATTTAGACAGGCAGACAGACAGAAACACTATGAAAAGAAAAAGAAAGACAGAAGAAAAATGGAAAGATTGAAAAGTGAAAGTGGCTCATTTCTTTTCTCACGATTAGGAATAGCTTCCTGATGACGTATATTGAGTTAAGCACAGTGTGTTCAGCTTGGTTCTTGACCACCCCATTGTTTCCACTCTGCTCCAGCACCAGAGAGCCCATGATGACCCTGTGGCCCAGAAATACACCTTTCATGATGTCATCACTGCTGGCCATGACGTCCCGATCAAACTGAAGGTGCTGCAGAATCGCTGTCTTGTGCCCGGCCTGTACGCAACACACCTGCAGCGATGGCTCAGCCACTACCATCCCAGCCAGGTCAGTGCGTGTGCATGTGTGTGTGTGTGTGCGCGCGCGCGCGTGTGTGTGTGTGCGCTTGAGAGGATGTGTGGACTTGGGCATGGCTCAGAGAGTGTATGCTCTTATGAACGAGGCCTCCTCCTCTCTCTCTGTGCTCAGATCCTGGTGCTGGACGGTCAGATGCTGAGGACGGAGCCGGCCGCAGTCATGGATAAGATCCAGAAGTTTCTTGGCCTCACAAACACTCTCAATTACCACAAGATCCTAGCGTGAGTGTCTTCATTTATCTGATGGATTCTTCCTGAACACACTCCTGTTTCCTTTCTGCCTCTCCTCTTTAATGATGCACAGTTACAGCGACTGGAGGCCAATGATTACTGTGTGATTGATTGCTGAGCACTCGGAGTGTGTGATGTTTCAGTGTGATGTGTTTCAGGTGGATTCATTTACCTGTCTGTCTCTCATTTATCCTCCGTTTTGTTTTCTGTTCCATCTGGTCTTTCTATTTCTTTTTCTCCATTTTGCTTTTCACCTGTCTGTTTTTATTTGTCTGTTTGTGTATATTTCCTTTAATTCTCTTCCTTTTTTCTATTTTCCTCTCTCTTTCCTTCTCTTATCTATTTTTCCTTTCTTTCATTTTCGTTCTGTCCATATGTCTCACCTTCTGTTTGGATCTTTCTTTCTTTCCTTCCTTCCTTCTTTCCATCCATCCATCCAACCATCTTTTGAATGTCTTTCTTTGTCATTTCTTATTTTCTTTATTTTTCTTTCTGTCTGCTTGTCTTTTTTTTTTAGTTTTTTTCTTTCTTTCTATGTTTCTTTCATTCTTTGTCTTTTTGTTGTTTTTCTTTCTTTTTCTTTGTTTTTCTGTCTGCCTGTACATGTATGCAGATCAGTATGTATGTCTGCCTGTCTTTCTTTCTTTTCTTTTTCTTCATTTGTTTTCCTTTCTTGCTTTTTTCTTTGCTTTTTCTTTCAGCTTTCTTTTGTCTTTCTTTTTCTTTTCATGTATATCTGCCTGTCCTTCTTTGTTTACCATTTTTTCCTTTGTCTTTTTTTTTTTTTTTTTGGTTGTTTTTCTTTCTTTTCTTTCCTCTAATCTTCTCTTACTATCCGTACTCTGACTCTCTCTCTCTCTCTCTCTCTCATCTCCTGCTCTGCCTTTTTCATTCTTTCATGCCTGACCACATAATCACTACACCAGACTCATAAGCAGCAACATCTGTTCGTCCCATCCCCCAGTGGACAATAGGCCTGGTTTGTCCCGTGTTTGTTTCTGCAAACAGACCTGGCTGTACACCATCTGTCTGCCATATTCTACTTCTCTCAGGCTGATGTGGAAACCTCTTCATCTAATTCCTGCTGACGTGCCTCCATTTTGTTTCTCCCTCGTCTTTTACTGCAGGTTTGATCCTAAGAAGGGTTTCTGGTGCCAGCTGCTGGATGGGGGGAAGACGAAATGCCTGGGGAAGAGCAAAGGGAGGAAGTATCCTGACATGGATGTGGATGTGAGTGTCGGCGTTTTATCAGTGTCAAGAATCAGAACCATAGATTATTCTTTGGTTTTATGTTTGTATGTTCTTTTAAAAGATTTGAAGATATATTGGACACTTTGGTCACATGAGTGTTGAGACTGATTGTTTAGGTGAGGGCTGACTGGGACTGTGTAGGACCTCAGGCACAGTAAGCGTCGAGTGCTCCTGAATGTGCTTTACAGAGCCTGACACAGAGTAGTGCTGTATTGCCCTGAGGTCCTTGATGTCACCTTGAGGAATCTTGGCAGACACATCAAAGTTAATGAGGGGTGGAAGGACAGTCTGATGTGTCCTGGATGTACTGCAGTAACTGCTGTGAGTGGCAGCACTCCTTCGAGCCAAAGCTGCGTACAGTCTCCTTCAGTCCAAAAACACACCCACTAACGCGCCGCTGGCTCCATCTCCACCTTCTTTTGAAATGAATCATCAAAAGCGTGTACAGTGAACATCTGAAAAAACGACTGGATCATTCCTGATGGGTAGTGCCCCTAGAGAATGGGGAACAAAGCGATCTCAGTGACTTGTTGGGCTGGTTTGAGTATTTCAGAAACTGCTGATCTCTTTAGAATTTCACACATAAGAGTTACTAGGGTAAACAGAAAACCCCACAAAAAACGTTCTCTTCTGTTGATGAGAGAGGTAAGAGTAGAACAAACAGATTGGTATGATCTGACAGGAAGTCTGCACTAACTCAAATTACTACTCTTTACAACCGTGTTGAACAGAAAAGCATCTCAGAGCACATCAAACATGAGGCAGATGGGCTACAACAGCAGAAGAGCACATCAGGTTCCACTTCTGTCACTCAAGAACAAGAATCTGAGGCTACAGTGGAGAACAGGCTCACCCAAACTGATTATGAAAAAACATAGCTTGGTCTGATGAATCTCGATTGCGTGAATCCACGGACCCATCCCGACCCAGTTCAGACCGCTGGTGCTGTAATGGTGTGGGGAATGTTTTCTTGGCCTGCTGTTTTATGGTGTTAATGCAACATCAAGTGAAAACTTAGGGACTTCTATGTTTACTTCGATCTGTGTTTATTTAGTATGTACTGGCAACACATAACCACAAATTCATCCCTGAAAAAATTTTTGTGCCATCTGTGAAAGAACAAACTTACTGGAAAATCTTGTGAAAACAGAAAATTATCTCATGCGCACATGAAAATTTGTTTTCACAAATTTTGATTTTCTGAAAGTAAACGTTTGTAAGTGGAGTGCTCGAGAAAGTAAGTGTATGCACATGATAATTACCTAAAAAACATTACACTGTGTTCTTTTCTTTGAGAAAAAAAAAATCTCTTGAAAATGGAATATTTTCTTGTGATCAATTTCCATTTTCCCAAGTTTTTTTTTTTTTTTTTGCCCAAAAGTCAGCGGTTCCGTACAGATTTAGAGCTTAATTCACAAATAACTTTGTGTGAAGAATTCATGAACACATTCAACATAAATACAAGTGCCCCAACTGTTGCCCTTAGACTTGCATTATAAATGAGTTTTGAATAAACAGGGTTTCTGTTCTTTTCTCATGACAGGAAATATAGTGGCTTTGGTAATCACATATACACTATAACTGCTACAGATAAAGATTAGGTTTAAAAACACGGGATTGTTCCTTTAATAAGATTTTTTTTTTCTAAATGATTCCACTGCAAATGGAGCTTCTGATTGAAATTTTTATTTGCACTCCCTACTGAACACAATGTTACAAATCTCTCTTTCCAGCCAAACCAAATGTCAATAAACACAAGTACGTTAACCATAGCAGCAAGAACTTTGGGTGTCCTGTCACACCGTAGCACATTTTTATTTCCTACTGAGCTCTATGTCGTAATATTAACAGATTATTGGCCTGAATGCAAACATAGCTTTTGTTCTAAATCTGCATCACCTGTGCTGCGTAAAGGTCTCAATTTATTTCCTCCTCTCTGACAGTCACGGCGCTTTCTCCGAGAACACTACCGCGAGCACAACATCGAGCTGTCCAAGCTGCTGTACAAGATGGGTCAGCCGCTGCCAAGCTGGCTACGCGAGGAGCTGCTCCACAGCAGGTAGCCTGAAACGGGTGCTGGGGGCAAACACAACCGACACACTCGCACTCCTCCACGTGCTCCAGAGGAGACTCTACCTCTCCGATTTCCTCCGAGTCAGCTACAGCAGCTGGATAAGGCACAGCAGCCCACAGAGGCCTCGTTCTGGAGGTCCGGGCTATTGGAGGAAAAGAAACGGAGAGGGAAAAAAGGCAAGGTGCGGCGAAGGAGACACTGACATTCACTTG
Organism: Pangasius sanitwongsei; assembly: GCA_037576675.1. NCBI lineage: Eukaryota > Metazoa > Chordata > Actinopteri > Siluriformes > Pangasiidae > Pangasius > Pangasius sanitwongsei. The sequence continues at coordinate 3,598,154 of CM075017.1, read as the reverse complement.
CTTTTTCATTCTTTGAGAGAGCATGGGCAGGGATGTCTGTCAGTACACACACACACACACACACACACACACAGACTGCGCTTTTCCTGCGTGTTTGTTCTGCTCAGACACCTTCAGACACAATTTTGGAGAAGACGCAAGAGACTTTTTTTCTGTTGGAACAGCACAGAGGCCAACAACGATTGAGCACGAACCAGGAAGGAACCTTCAGCTCTCAATATTTTCTCCCATTCATTCATTCATTCATTCATTCATTCATTTACATGTCATGTTGTGTTGTGAAACAGGAGCCAGGCTCATCCTGTAGTCTATTTTTGTTCTTTTTTTTTTTTTTTTTTTTAAACTTTGTAGCCCGCTCATGACGTTACATGTACCCACTAGAACAAAATGTGACGTTTAAAGTAAAAATTCACATCTATGTATTTATGGTGTTACAAACTACACAAATTATGGTACTTTAAAAACAATAAGCTACATCCAGAATAAATGTGAGTGTAAATATGGACATGTACAGTACCTGGGGATCCTGATACTCTGTATTTTGTGCAGTAAGTTAATTATTGCCTAAATTAAACCGATTACTATTCGTCACATGACCAGAAGTGTTTGGACATGCCTTGATGACGTGAGCTATTCATTAGAATAGAAATTATTCCAGGATGAACCAGTGTTCCAGCAGTAAGAGTATTACTGGAATGTTAATTTTAACTCGAATCAGAATGAAAGTGGTATTTTTCATATTTGGTATGTTTTTTGGCCCCTTTGTTTTGTCACATGATCCCAGCATAAACGGTCTACGAGTAGTTCATGTTGGTCCTTGAGATGTATCGGAGAATGTATCGCTTCCTTTGGCACATAAGGACTGCCTCTGAAATGATTTTGTTCTGGAGTTATGGACTAAATTACACCTCTGAATGTAAGCACAGACATGATACCCTTTACTGGTGAGCAGAATACACAGTTGAAACGTACAGGTCTTGTTTATCAAAATGAAGTCGAGTAAGCAGTTCTTCCAGCTGCAATTCAAATAACGAACAAAACCTCAATTCTTGTTTCCCCCCGTCCCACTTTTATTTGGTGCTTGTGGTATCAGTGATGTATTTTCAACCCCCCTCTAGTCTTAAGCACATTACTTAACTATCACGCTGTCAGCTGGATGATCACGTCTTCCGTATGCCTTCTGGTCTAAAGGAGAACTTGATTCCATATGCCATTTGTGCATATAAGATAATTGTGCAGATAACAATGATATCTGAGGCTGTGCATGGGTGGATATGTTATAAATTCATTAGCTAGCCCACAGGACAAGTAAATCTCCAGTGTGCTGCCCAGTCCAGTGTTTTGGTTGTCCGGAAAGCTAACCGGTACAGTGGGTGGCGTTGGCTTCTCACAGCTCCAGGGGTCCGGGTTTGATCCGTGTCCATATGGGTTTCCACTAGGTTCTCCGCTTTCTTCCCACCTCCTGGAAACATGCCAGTAGGTAGATTAACCCCTAGGTGTGAATAAGTGTGTGAATGTGTATGTTTGGTGCTCTGTGATGGACTGGCATGGACCGCCCAGTGTTCTCAGGATAGGCTCCAGATCCAGTGTGACCGTGACCTGAATAAAGCTCTTACAGAGTGTGAATGAGTGAAACCTAACTGACAAAAAAAATGGTAGCTAACATACTTTAAGCTAGTTAAGTGTGTTAATACAGATTGAACATACTGAGTATATGATCTTTATCCTGTTTTAACACAGTTTCTAAAGTGAGACATCATGTTTTACCCCTCGACAAAAAGTCAGCTAGTTGTTGGCTGACATTTTGGCTGAGTTGTGATGTTCTGTCCTTGCACGTTATTCATGTCTGGCTAAGTGTCTTTATTTTCCCTAAATATGTTTAACCACAAAATGACAGTTTCTTACAGTTATCAAAGCTTTGCGTTAGACTTTATTGACTAATTAATCCAACTTGATAAAAAAACGTTCTCCATGTCTCGACCAGTGAGTGTAATGCAGCAGGGGGTGGGATTCAGAATGAGTAGCTTGCACTATAGCTACGGCATCGAGTTGCGTCACATCACCATGTAGCGCGATAAGTCAACATTCAGCATACACTGTATGGCCAAACATTTGTGGACACCTGACCATCACACTCGTATGTGCTTGCTGACCATCCCATTCCAGATTTAGTCCCCCTTTGCTGTTATAATACCCTCCATTCTTCTGGGAAGGCTTTCCACTCGATTTAGGAGAGTGGATGTGGGGATTTGTGTTCATTCAGCCACAAGAGCATTAGGGAGGTCTGGGGTGAAGTCGGTGTTCCAGTTCATCCCAAAGGTGTTCAGTGGGGTTGAGGTCAGGACTCTGTGCAGGACACTCAAGTTCTTCCACTCCAACCTTAACACACCATGTCTTCATGGAGCTCGCTTGGTGCACAGGGGCATCGTCATGCCGGAACAGGTTTGGGCCTCTTAGTTCCAGTCAAGGAAATTGTAAAACTACAGCGTACAAAGACATTCTATACAATTGTGTACTTCCAACTTTGTGGCAACAGTTTGGGGAAGAAACGTATATGGGTGTGATGGTCAGGTGTCCACAAACGTTGGACGTACCAAAATTGTAGGTACCAAATGAAAAGTTTCGCAAATGTCAACAAGGAGTAGGTATTGAACCTATGTGTTGAACTACGAATAAAAAACAAACAAACTAATAGCCAAGACATGAAAGCTACTTGTCCCAGGTGCCCGGGCTTCTGATTTGTCCAACCCTGCTGTTCAAACGTTCTCCGTTCGTATCTCATTTCAGTTTGCTTGGACTTTAATGCATCACTGAAATGATTAATGAGTTGAAGACCAGGAAGCCTAATTATTCCTCCATCTTGATCTTGTGTGTTCTTTTTTTTGTTTTGTTTTTTGTTTTTACGCTTTTTTAAATAAACATACTCATATGATGCTGGAGGAGGGCTGATCATAGAAATCTCTGCTTAAAGGTCAAAGTAAAATATTGCCCTGGTTTCACATTTTCAACTTTGAGTCCTCAATTAAATCGAATTAGAAATGACAGTATTTATTTTTTTTCTGTATTGCAAACCAAAATGTGTGAAAATGGCTCCAAGAGTGTGATGCGTGATAAGCACAACATTTTTTTTTTGTTTGTTTGTTTGTTTTTTGGTTTTGGTTCTTTGACCAAGGACTATAGGAAACAGTTACGTACCTCTGGTTAAATGTATGTTTCATCATGAAGTCTCTGTATTAATGAACGGTTGAAGCATTCGCTGAAGATTTGTGTTCTTTAGTGAAATGCTCTTTCGAGGGCTCCCGTTGAAGCGCATACTGTCTGTAATTCTGACCCGCGCACCTTATACACACTGTCCAGTTCTCAGCTTGGGGGAAAAAAAAAACAAAACAAAAAAACACCTTACACAGCCACCGTCATGCTGCTCAGATCTCCATCATGATGACGATAATGGTGTGAATTTTTTTTTGTCCTGATTTAGTATTTCTAAATATAATAAAAATGCAATAATATATTTTACTGAGAAAGTCGGATGCTTTGCACCAAGCACAAACCATGTGTTCTCTGTGTATGGAAAGAAAGAGCAAGAGGAGAGACTAGAGACATTTCCCTCTTTTGGGGTTCCATAATTCTGACCACACACACACCCACACACACACACAAAGTGGTTCCCATGAACTTCACACTGCCAATCTTGTGCTTTCTGTATTATAATGTAGGATATCAGTAGATAGTGATGTAAATGAAATAAATTGTAAGGTAATCATCTGGACTGTACAATCAAACCTATCATTGTTAATATTTTTTATTGTTGGTAGCCAATATTTTTGTGATTAATTTGCAAATAAAGAAACCACTGTCTTTTTATGTCTCTGATGTGGTTATTTTATTATTGTACATTTATCAAGTTTAATTTCTCATGAAGACATTTAAAGTGTGATTTACCAACAAACAGTCATGAAATTACCATGAAACTGAGACCTGCTGATCTAAAGATGACCTTTTTGTCCAAATATCTGATACACACAGAATTCTATAGTTTACCGTATTTATTAGGAATGTAAACTTTCCTAGCAGAATCCTTCAGAAGCACAGCAATTACACAATTACAAGGTTATCTGAAGTGTCCTTAAGTGAAAACTACCCACATTCTGGTTAACTTCTTAATACTGTTAGACCACAAAATGCATTGCTTTCAGTACATTCAGACCTGCAAAGCTAAAAGATTTTATATTTAGAAAGAGCAGTGAGAGTTCTGCAGGTAGTTTGGGTATACATTGATGTTTACTTTTATTTATTCTTGTTTTTAAGTTCATTAACCCGTTTACTTCAAGTGACCAGTCTATTAAGCTAATAATTATAGTAACTACAAGAACTGTAACGACTTATAGTCATAGATTATGATTTCCAGCATTCAAAAAGTCCTGGATGTCCATGGACCCCACTTTGAGAACCACAGCTCTGCAGACTAAACCTGACTTTAAAAGATCATGTGATCAAATTTCACAGCTTATGTCATAATACTTTCCATGAAAAACATTCATAAATGTATTCTTTTATCATTTAAAATGACTTAAAGCTTCAAAATGTTTATTTTATTTTTTTCATTTGGGGGTATTTTGGAGTGTGTTGCAACAACAGTTATTTATTAAAGATAATGAGAAAAATATGGAGAAAAATATTTGTTTAATTCTCTAAATAATATGATTTGCAATAATGTCTGAATGTATTAAACATAATTTTCCATTGTTCATTAATGATAAGGTCTTATTAATAATAAGACCTAAATTTTAAAAATATAATTTAAAAAATAATACATCAAAACTATTCAAGTGTGAAGGAAAGTACCAGAGGTTTAGAGGCATTTTCTATTTTCTATTTTACTTCATTTTTTAAAATTTCATGTAAACAACAAGTACAGATCTGAGTGATATACATCATGAGTAAACATTTATTAATTCTAAACAGAAGGAATAGATTTTGAGTTCATTTGAGCTATTTTGAGTTAAATTAATATTTTGGAGTGTGTTGTGTTCAAGTTCCTTGGCACTCATGTGCCCAGCTGGTCACATTCCCCAGCACCATATTTACAGGTTTGGTTAGAAAATGTGGACAGAATTCACAATGTGGTGACGCAACAGTGACACACACGAATGAGCTCCTATTATTGCGTCACATTCTGTCCCAATATCTGTACCTACAAAAGAGAAATCTCTTCAGACCATCGATAACCAGCGATACAGTGATTAGCAGCGATAAGCAGCTTTTCTCCACCACTGAAAGTTTGATTTATTTTTTTTTAGGTAAAATGAATATAAATTTTGTTATGGCAGCACTGTATGTGGGTGATCTGCACCACAATGTGATGGATCCCATGCTGGCGGAGAAATTCAGCCCTGCAGGCCACATTCACTCCATCCGGCTCTGCAGGGACAGGAGGACCATCTCCTCACTCAGCTACACTTACATCAACTTTCAGCAGCGGGTTTAACAGTAACACGAACCACACAGAACACTGGAGAACACTGTTCCATACACTATTTCGGCATTTTATACCAATTTACAGCCTACTTATGTGTATGCTGCATGTCTAATGTGTATTATTTTACTGTTTTATTACATGGATAAAGTCAAGGTATGTGCCTTAAATGACATGCCGTTTGGTTGAAAAATATATTTTTATAAGAGTTATTTATTTTCTTAGAATAAATACTTCAATTAAAGGTGTGATTCAGTTAGTTAACCTCTAAGATATCTTTTCATAACCTTCTTACCCATCTGTACCAAGGGTGCAAATAATTCTCAATCTGACTCTAAGAGACACCTAGTGTTTTTTACTGAGATTAATGAACTGTAATTAATTTTGTTCCCTCAGCTGAGTGAGCATTGGAAATGCTAAATTTTGAGCTCCTTATGGGACAGCCCATGCGCATCATGTGGTCTCAGAGGGATTGATCCCTGAGGAACACCGGCATCGGAAACCTGTTCATCAAGAACCTGGACTTTCATCAAGAACCTTAGCTCTGTTTGATATAAATTGTGTGTGTTCTCCTGAAGGTTGTAGGTTATGAGAAGGGGTCAAAAGGGTACAGCTATGTCCACTTTGATTCTGCAGAGGCAGCAGATTTGGCGATGGAGAGGCTCAACTGCAAACTGCTCAACAACCGTAAAGTGTAAGCCATGTGTAAATGACCATGTTTTAGCACGTTTTGTGTAGACTAAAACCACTCAGCATTTCTCTTTCAGGAAACCCTGAAGATGTTCTACAAGAAGAAGAGCAAGAAGAAATAAACACTGCAGACAATATTGCAAATATTATTAAGTGGTCTGAGTCTGGACCTTATTGTCATTTTAATCAGAATTTAAAGAGAAACTTGTAAATTGTAAATTTATTAACTCCAGCGTGTTAAATTTTTAAGTATTAACTGAGAAGAATTAACATCACAGAGTCAAAGCTTTATTTTGTTAAGGAGATTAAGTTGTAAAGGATTGAGTTAGATAAAGAACAGAGGTCGAGCTGCTGCAGGGTTTTCAGCAGGAACTGCTCTACACCAGCCAGGAACACATCTCATTGACATTGCTTCATTTGATTGCTGAAGAATATTCTTCAAATAGTGTCTGCACAAATCTGAGAATAATTTCTCTAATAGACCATGAGCGCCCTAGGTATCTCAGAAGTCTGAAATGATCTTAAATCTGAATGTACAGAAAATTGGATCAACCTTAAATCTTAGCAGGACCTTGTTTGCAGGATAAATTAAATGAACCATTTTAAATGAAATAGCCCAATATTGTTTAGCTGGTGGAAAAATTTATTAAATAACACATCTTACTAAGCCAGAGGTGTCCAAAGTCCGGCCCCAGGGCCAAATGCAGCCCACGGACAGATGTTAATTGGCCCGTGGCTTCTCTATTAGAATGTATGATAGGTGGCCCGCAGGCCAACACGTTGCAATCTTTCCTTTCATCTGACAGTTTCAGCAGTCTGTCTTAACACAGTTAGCTAAAATTCAGCAGCCTTTGTTTCTCTGACTGCACCTGCAAATGTGCAAATCTGCAAATTTACTGAATGCTATTTAGTCATAGCTTCAGACTAAAAGCACAAAGTTAGCAGTGAGAAGGGGAGATTTCAAAAGAGCTGAAAACCACTCAGCATAGAAAGCATGCTTTGTGAGTTCTTGAAAGAGTCCGCAACTAAAGTAGATTTGCAACCAAGTATTAAAAATAATAATCATTTATGATTATGTTCATTTGTCCAATTATGTTTGGTCCATGAAACATGGGAAGACCACATATAAGAAGTTCCGTACTTCATACACTGATCACCAGATTTGGATGTAAATATACTGAAATGAAAGCCAATGTCTGCACTGTACAGTATTTAATTTCAACTTTAATATAATAATAATAATAATAATAATAATAATAATGTAAAACTGTAGTAAACATATTTATGACTATATTAGACTGCTTTTTTGTTTGTGGCTGATATTACATCAATGTAAAATTTTTGTTTTTCATAAAATTGAGTATGTTGTTTGCAAATTTGCTTCTTTTTTTTTTTAACTTAAGAATAGAATCAGATTTATAAGGAAAATTAGTATGTTTCGTACTGTTACACATGTTCAACTAGCAACCAAATAAAAAAAAAAACCTATAATTTTACTTCCCAGTTTTCAACGAACAATAAAAACGTAGCCGCCATTTTGATTAGACTTTTATTCTATACCGTCATCGTGTCTTTCAATCACTTCCGTGTTTCCAGCTTGATCTTTCAACCCGGAAGTGCTTCCTCCTTCCTTTCCTGTTTCGGCCTCGATTGAAGGTATACCGGGGTATAGAATCCAGATTTGATATCTTCACGAATCCTTGTTTGTTTTAGCAAATGTGTGTAAAATTGCTGTGTGTATTTGTTGCTTAGGTTAAAATAAGCCATCGTTCTGGTGTATTGTTAAAAAAGAGCGATTTTTTTGCGGGTAGTTTAGACAGATTGTTGGTGTGGAGCGGATTGTTGGTTTAGTGGCTCAGGGCCGGACGGCGTGGCTCTTAGCTCTCCCACTTCACTCTGTTTAAAAGAAAAGCTTAATACAAGGTGAAGTGATGAGTTTAAAAGTGTTATATTCTCTTATTTAGTCATTAATTTCAGTGCGAGTTGTGTGTTAAACGTGTAGCTGTGTTAATGTTAGCGCTTTTAACTGCAGTAATTCCCGCTGCCTACAGTGTGCTTTAATAGTCTGGGTTTAAAGCTGAAAACTGGGAATTAGACTTCCTGAAAGAGGAATTTTCTGCAATATGAACTGAAATAAAGGCACACTGTGGTCTGTTGTGAGAGTGCTAGCTTGTGTGTGTCTAGAGCAGTATTTGTCTTTTAAATGCTATAAAACTGGTTATAGGTGGTGTATTAAAGGGCCGCAGTATTTAGGATGTGATCCAATGCCTTAGCTTGATTAGACGCTAGATTTGTGTGTAACATGTTTGTGTTTGGGATGTGATGCACAAATTTTACTTCACAACCTGAATTATAACATGAATTATGCATCATCAGTAACACATCTGGCATGTCTCTAATGTGCTTGGATGTTAATGTTAATAAGACATGTATGAGCATGAACTTGATCAGACCAGCGGGGTCCGATCTTATCCACAAAGGGCCGGTGTGAGTGCAGGTTTTCAATCCAATCAAGCAGGAGTCACTCCTGATTTCACCTGTTTAATCAGGTGATCCTGGCTTTCAGTAGACCCCAGGTGTGGCGTCTGCTTGGTTGGGATGAAAACCTGCACCCACACCGGCCCTTTCCGGATAAGATTGGACACCCCTGGATTAGTATCTTGATTAGACTGGCTTGTAACAGTGTGTGTTTTCTCCAGCAATGGCACCACGCAAGGGTAAAGAAAAGAAGGAAGAGCAGGTGATCAGCCTGGGACCGCAGGTTGCTGAAGGCGAGAACGTCTTTGGAGTCTGCCACATCTTTGCATCCTTCAACGACACCTTCGTGCACGTCACTGATCTCTCCGGCAAGTAAGTCACCGATTACTGAGTCGCACTCATCCCTGATGGCAGAAAGATACCGAAATACAGAAAGAGAGGAGGACTCGTAAATATCTGGTGCCGTGTTCTTCCTGGACAGCGGTCTGCCTTTGGATGAGTTGATGAAGAATTGCGTTCACATGAAACGCCAGGCATTGTTAGGCAGAGCAACGCATAACCTGGTTTAAATGTATGACGCGTTCGCCAGTAGGCAGGTTTCTGCCTGTTAACACCTTCAGACATTTGCTGATGCTAAATTCAAGACTCTAGTACATCGTCCGTGTCCAAGTGAATCCTTAGTTTGCACTTTCTCACGGGTGCTGCAGTAGATGTGGTCGAATATTTAATTGGCATATTTTACATAATCTTACACCGATTTGTAGGATATAGAATATAAGATATTGTGGAACAGTATACATATTATGGTTCAGAGATAAATAGCAGTGGTGTTGGGGGGGGGGGGGGGGGGGGTACAGTCTGGTCATGTTTACAGCTTAAAATAATGTGGAAATTAAATGTTGATGTGATCCTTGGTATAGCAAAAGAGTTAGAGTTTTTGGACTGAAAAATGTGCAGTTACGTATAAATATTGGCTCTGTTTTTTTAATACGTAATTGCAGTATTTACAGTACAACATGCATGTTATCGACAGGGTTTTAATCCTTTTTCTCTTTTACAACAAGGCAACAAAATAAACCAGAACCACAGAGTGGTACATCTGGACCAAGGAGGAGACGAGAACCTTAGTTTGATTGTAGAAAATAATTTAACGTCTGTGTTTAGAGGACAAACTAAAGCGCATGTAGAAGATCTCTGTGTGTGTTGCTCTAAGTAACTATGGAGTTGATTGATGATGAAATGCTGTAGTTTATCACAACAATATTGTGGTGTGTATAAGATCTCAGCAAACTGAACACACACTCGTCTTGCTCGCAGAGAAACGATCTGCCGTGTGACTGGTGGAATGAAGGTGAAGGCCGACAGAGACGAGTCCTCTCCCTACGCTGCCATGTTGGCTGCTCAGGATGTGGCTCAGAGGTGCAAGGAGCTGGGCATCACAGCCCTGCACATCAAACTGAGGGCCACCGGCGGCAACAGGTGAGGAACCTCGACGCAGGTATTTACGTCGAGGAGAGGGATTTTTTTTTGTGTGTGTGTGTGCAAGTGACCATTCGTCATCTTTTTAGTACACATGTTCATGTTAGAGCTGTGTATTATATTGGCAGTTTATAGACCTGAACAATGGCACTGAAGCACCACAATATAGAACTTAGCAAAGATGTAACGATTCCCACAAATCACCAGGTAAGTGGTGTTTGTAAGCTGCTTTAAGGCAGAGATGTCAAACATGAGGTCCATCAGCGTGATAAAGGTTCTTTAGGTAATTTAGAAATGGTGTTTTTAATTAAAAACGACTGGCGGATTGTAATGAAATTGTAATAATCGAAAAGGATCCTCTGTTGTTCCACTAGGGGGCGAAATACAGCAATAAATGCACTATAACTGTCTATTTCCAAAAGGACTAATTCAGGGTTTTCATACTTATGCAGTCACAACTTTTATCATTATTTTTTTTTTTATTTGTAAAATATTTTGAAAACCATATTGATTTGCTCTGACCTCTGTATTATGGACTATTTTCTTGTCAATTGTGGTTCCAGGTTGTAATGCTACAAAATGTAGAAAATTGCAAGAGACAAACCATAATTTTGTGGTGTTTTTTTTTTTTTTTTTTTTAAATTACTGTGTGTTCATGACTTGTGTAGGTGATGTTGAGTTTAGGTGTCTGTTCCTTAGGTGTTAGATAAAGGCCAATACACAAATACATTTAAAAGGCGCTGATGTGGTGTTGGTCTCAACTACCCCCACCCCCACCCCACTTGACGTTAGCCTGAGCGTAACGTGTCCTTTCACCTAAAATGAGTTTGACACACCTGCTGTAATGTTGCACAGTTTGCCTGTTGGTTATTATACATTATTATAGTATGTTTTGTAGGTCTGTAATATTCCTTGAAAACCTGCAGATATTTTTGTTTTTAGTAGTCAGTGTGTCCTTATGTTCGGCTCTGATCCTAATTTTTCAAACATCATTTATTCAGAACCAAGACTCCAGGACCAGGTGCTCAGTCTGCTCTCAGGGCTCTGGCTCGTTCCGGCATGAAGATCGGCCGCATCGGTGGGTGGAAGTCTGTCGCGCAAACGCACGCACACACACACACACACACACAGTGAAGAAGTAAAGATTTTAAAGGACATGTCTAGATTAATCCCAAACTTTCATGGCTTGCTAATCTATACAGATAAAAATAGGACTCTTAAGGATGATGTGGCAAAAATGATGCTACTTTGATGTTTTGATGTGATATTTAATTTTGCTTAGTTTGAGACACTATCAAAGCTACAGTGCCATGATATGAAGGACAATCCAATGATTAACATTTAAAAATTGCACAAATCACACCTACTCTGCTAATGTCAACCTTATTTTCAGACAAGCTTCTGCTTTGCTTCCTTTTGCCTTCATCCCTGAGTGAGACTGACAATTGAACCATGAACTCAAATGAAGTATATAACACGATGCCTTTTTAGTGTGGATATTTTTAAAATGCTGGATGAACAAACTAGTTCTATAACTGCTTGTAGTGAATAGATCATAAGAAAGGTTTGAGATGTCTGCACTGTATTAACGCTCTGTTCTGCTAAAGACTGTTTAGATCGTTCATAGAGAGTGTACAGATATGGTGGTAATTATTTTTATACACTGTACATGAAGGGAATATTTTCATTGAGTCATTGCTACAGGAGTCGTACTCGAGGAAGGCCACTGACACAAATTTCATCGCTGTGTTGGTGATGAACCGTGGAATTTCTACACACTTCGTATGTTAAAACTCCTCGGTAAAGTTTATAGCCATTGGATTGGGCTGTAGTCCAAATAATTTTCCGTTTTGAGTGTGGTTAGGTGTAGAATAGGTGGGGGGGTGTTTCTCCTGTTAACCACGCAACAAATCTTGATTATTGTTCTTTTTTTTTTTTTTTTCTTTTCTTTCCTTCTTCCAGAGGATGTCACCCCAATTCCATCAGACAGCACCCGCAGAAAGGGAGGTCGCCGTGGGCGTCGTCTGTAAACTGTTATGGATTTTTTTCAGAATAAAAAGTCAAATATTCCTCTTTGACTCATGTCTCTTGTGTTCAAGCATTCAGATAAAAAGGGATCCTCATTCCCAATGCCACACTTGATCTACGATTTTGGTCTTTTTTACCATTATACAAATATTAAAGTGAAATTTCCATGGACTGCATACATTATCCAAATAAGAAGACAAGTCTATTTAGTACAAACAAAACTTAATTGAATAACATTTATTGTATTTGTTTTTATGAATTATATCTTGAATTACTTCTCCATTTGTATTAAATCTAGGAACATCGGTACAGATGTTTCTCCTGTGTTAAATGTATTTTCACTGCTCATGCACAGTTTTCACGTAGCAAGTAAAGTGTTTCTTGGCCTGAGACGGGCATTACCGGAAAATTATACGGAACAGGGATTGATGAGCCACCGCTGTGCTTGCTTGAGACTTTTACTTCCTCTAACCCTGTTGCCACTTCATCATTTCTCTGACCAGTGGTGGAATAAATTTGCTTTTGTTCTTGACACAGCTCATGCTAATGTATATGTGGTTTGAGAACAATTTCTAGCAAATGCTGGGTGCAGTTTGTAAAATTGGTGCCATTGCCTAACTGGTTTGACGTTGACTTGAATGGTTTAGCACCTGGGGAATGCCAAAACATCATTACATAAACTATTTCCTGGTTAATTGTGAGATTCAATGTAAATAATACAGTGTATGAACTCTGTGTGACTACAGGGTAAATAAGAGAAAAATGAGTTGAATAGTCAAATAAATGCTCTAAATTGAAACACTGCAGAGTTTTTATAAGTTACGATAATAAAATCAGTGTTTTGCTTGTTTCAAAAAGTTGCATTGACACATTTCAGCCCATGAGATTTAGTGTGCAATGTTTGTGCAGACAAGAAACTGATTGGCTTGTGTATATCTTTTGTACCTTTAGTATGTACACCATATGGCCAAAAGTTTGTGGACACCTGACCATCACACCCATATGTACTTGTTGAACCTTTGGTGTAATAATAAGCTCCACTCTTCTGGGAAGGCTTTCCACTAGAGTTTGGAGCGTGGCTGTGGGGATTTGTGTTCATTCAGCTACAAGAGCATTAGAGAGATCAGGCACTGACGTCAGGTGAGGAGGTCTGGGGTTCAGTCGGTGTTCCAGTTCATCATGAAGGTGTTCATTGGGGTTGAGGTCAGGGCTCAAGCGTTCTTCCACTCCAACCTTAACACACCATGTCTTCATGGAGCTCGCTTTGTGCACAGGGGCGTTGTCATGCTGGAACAGGTTTGGGCCTTTTGGTTCCAGTGAAGGGAAATTGTAACACTACCGCGAAGATAGACGTTCGACAGAATTGTGTGCGTCCAACTTTGTGGCAACAGTTTTAGGGAAGAAACACATGGGTGTGATGGTCAGGTCTCCACACACTTTTGGTCATATAGGGTGTTTCCTGTGTGTATAACATTTTACTACAGCTACATCAGAGGTCCGTAATTAGTTTTAAGAGCTACACTACATGCATCTTTCTAGCTAAAAGATCAACTCTAAAGTGACAAAAGATGTACATTTGAGGGCACTACCCCAAAAACAGAGAAAGGTACTCTTTAATACCCTTTTTCTTTCTAAGAGTGCAGGTTCCCAGGCCTGCTCCTGGAGTACCCCCTGTCCTGCACTCTCATTTAACTCATCAGCCAACAGTTTAACAGTTGAAGTGTGTATGTTAGAGCAGGTAAAAAAAAACGACAAGGGGTTCTCCAGGACCAGGGCTGGGAACATGACCCTTAAACAGACTTTTAAATCTATTTTGTTACTCTATTTATTAAATTCTATTCACTCTGGCCTGTGGTGAAATTCCTCAGGCTTCCTTTCTACTCCATGAGCTAACTTATTAGCTAGTAAAAGGTTTGTCTTTTTTATTGGTTCATTTCTATATCAGAGCTAAACTATAACACATGCCTCAGTTTAAGTCACATTTACAGCCACTTTACATTAGAAGTTATTTTATTTCACTCTCATAGCCCACATTTGCGTTAGGAACACTACTGAAAGTGTAGAAACACCAGCGATTAGCGGGAGGAAAGCGGTGCTGATTGAATCCAGCCTGCTCCTAGCAACTGATGACGTATGACCCGCACAGCCAATCAGAAAAAAAAGAATCGCTCATGAATATTCATTTCTTCTGGTTTGGGACTTTTCCTCTTTTGTGTTGATCAGTTCTGCTTCAGTTCCATAATTTCTGCGCAGAGCTGTCGAGTGTCTCTCTGGCTATCGAGATTTCCTGCGAATTGAATTCAACTTTTTTCCAAAATGTCTCAAGAACAGCTAGTTTCTCCTCCAAATGACCAGCCTATCCTCAGTGTGAGAGCTTCAAGAGGGTGAGAAACATCATTTATATATTCCTATATTTATATTTATAAAGATTTATCTGTTTAATTGTTTGTTATTATTTACTTAACAATGAATAATGCTGAAACGTCCATTATTTGTTTCTTCGTTTCTATTAATTTGTGCACAGCAGTTTCAGAATGCTCAAATAAATTTGTTACTTAAGTACAAACTTTTGTTCATAGTTGAAATGATTAAAAAATCAAAACACATGATTATACAAATATTTATAATCTATCAGTCTATAGTTGTCTGTTACTTATCTCCATCTATTCCTAGGTTGCATTCAGATTTGAGGACCTAAACAGCAGCTAAGAAAAATAAAATACAAAATAAAAACCAGTTATCTATATAGCATTTTTATAGTCTTACTAGCATAAATTTAAACATATAATAAACATTACATTTATTAGTTGCATGTCATTTCAGCTTCCTGTCTCGGACAACATTAAAAAAAAAAAAAAAGTTTACTGTTCTCATCAGATCTTTAGGCCTCTAACACAAATGGTGGTAGAAGAAAACACTAATGTACAGTGAGAGGGAGTCCGAGACATGGCCTTGGAAACATTGGAAACATTATCTATAAATTATGAAATGTTATGCAAATATGACATGACTACGCAGGTAGAGACACCTAGAGCTGGTGGAACAAGATGGCTGAAGTGAAAGAAAAAAATATATTTCCGGTATATTCAGAATCAGTTTATTTATGTTGTGTCTACTTTCACAAGTCAGTACAGAAGTGAGGCTGAGATCCTAATTCTTCCCATTTCCTGTTTCAGGGGTTCCAACAAGAAGGCGCTGAAGGTGGCAGGACTGACGGTGTTGGCCGCTTTGCTGATCGCAGGTCAGGCCTTCACTGCCTACTCAGTGTACAAGCAGAGCGAGAAGCTCAGCCTCCTGGAGAGACGCTCGGACCGTCTGCAGGAGATGACCATCAAGGCCAGGGGTGAGTCGGCCGTGTGAGACACACACTGTATGCCGAGATGAGGTTTTTCTAGTGTTCAGTTCAGGACTGATACACAACCTTCTACAAATAACTTCTCCTTTTTGGCTCATTCAGTGAATGGATCAAATGTTATTTATTGCCCCTTTAATACTTTGATGCATTTTGGGATTCGATATGTCTTATAAATGCACTTTTAGATGAAAAATTAATATAGGTAAACGTAAAAAAAAAAAAAAAGCCTAAGACAAGTATGCCTGTTTAAACATCTGAAAATCCTTTCACTTCCTCTTCTCTATTCAGCTAATCGCACTCCAATGAAGATGGCTGTACCCATGAGCTCCTTCCCTCTGCTGGTTTCTGATTTCTCAGATAAGAAGGTAAAGATACTTCATCTTTAACAGACAGTGAGAGAATTTGGCCACCGTGTGGCAGAATTCAACTAAAATTCACTCTGCACTCTGCTGAGAAAACAATCTGAATCCCAAACAGCTCCCTGTCAGATATGTAGTCCATTACGTAGACAGTAGAAGCCTTTATTTCATTCCCTGTGTAGGAGGATTAGAAATGTGGTCATGTCATGGTTCTGTTTAGGAAAAGGAAAACATTCATATTTTATATTTTAGTAGCTTTGATTTGATATTCTGATGTATTTTCCAGGTGGAGTCCAGTCCTGCTCCTAAAGGTAGGTCAGCCTGTTTCTACATTCACTTTCATTCTTCTGCTCATTCGCATTATGTTTAAACTCGATGTGGGATTTCATCTTTTTGTCATTTATAAATGACGCAACAAAAATCATAATTAATAAGTTTTCACGGGTGTCCCTTAGACGGTCATGTCATGTGACCAGAATTGTTCAGATATAAGGAAGTAATCTGTCCTCAGGTTACATAATTATGTATTTTCTCTCACAAAATAGCGATTTTATTCTTAGCAAATTTGACATTTTTAAACGTTATTTATTTATTTGATGTCTTTCCCTTTGGAATATAAATGGTTAGGTCTGAAATTACAGTGAATTATATTATGGAGACTTATTTTCATAATATTCCATATTTTTATGAATTTTTTTTAAATACTGCTCACATAAAATCTTGTTACTTCATCAAAAAAAAAAAAAATTGACCAAAATGGTAAAGTGAATTGTTTACTAAGAAACAATCAAAAATGAGATTTTAACAATTCATATGTATGTTTACTAAATGCTCTGTTAAAAACGGTTAATTTACAAATTATTATTTTTGATAAATATTCACCACTTGTCTCATTACTAAAAGTTTCTTTCTTTATTATTTATTTATTTATTTGTGGGTTTTCTGGACTTGTGTGACAAGAATATGCAAATATTAAACAGACATGGATGTCCCGCTTTTTAAACAATATTCGAGGCGAAACTAAATAGTGCTAAATAATTTCAGACAATGACAAAATAATAAACAAGGGAATGCTAAAGAATAAATAATACATTTTTTTAAGGAAAAGAAAAGAGAGAAATTCCACCCCAACCCTCTTTTGTTCCCAGATAATATGGTCATGACTATTCTCAGTTTACGTTAGAGCACTGACCAAGTAAAAGCGTATTTCGAAGAATTTTTTTTTCCCCCCTGAACTAACGTGTGAAGTGCGCTGTTCAGACCAAAGTCTATATAGATATATTCCTCCTTCCTATTCTTAACTTTTGCCATGTAAAAATAATAAATTACCATGAAGGGTTAAAATAGGAAATCTCATCTTGTAGTTGGGTCTTTAGGTTGAACTCTGAAGGTTAAAATGAGATTTTTGTTTTTTTTCCTCAGCACCTCTGACTAAGTGCCAGCAGGAAGCTGAAGGTTTGGTCCCGGTCTCTCTGCCATCATTCAAGCCCAAGTGTGATGAGCACGGTGCCTACGAGCCTGAGCAGTGCTGGCTGGAGTCTCACTGCTGGTGTGTGGACAAGAACGGAGCTGCAGTGCCTGACTCTAAGGTGGAGGGCCGTGCTAACTGCACTGCCCCTATGATTTAGGTAATACAGAAGAAAACAGCAGGTAACGTTAATGCTTTTAATCTTTTTGGGAAGCTCTGTGTGGAAGCTGTACATTCACAGATCTTCTAGAAATAATAGTGTTCTTTGTAACATTCAATATGAACAATAGTTGCTAGCATCTCCTGTTTAATATGTTACATTCATTAAGTGGAATATTTCACTGTATAAGTGCCTTTCCACTTTTTTTTTTTTTTTCTTTCAGAATCTGCCAGTAAGAACTGAGGGATGAATCCACATCCACATGAAGACCCTTTTCCATTTGCTTTTTCTGCTTTTCAGAAATTAAAAGTATAATGAATGTTTAAATACTATGAGCAAACATTAAGAGCATTACGCATTTTTGGGATAGCTGGTTAAAATAGCTTCATAAAAGCTTCATAAGCATCATAATGTAATGGTAAGCATAATGCACTGTCTAGGTTAGTTTGGGCATGTTCCGAGAAGCTATTCTTACTTTTCATATCCTGTTTTAATAGAATATTCCTACTATCCTTTTCATTATTAAACTGCACTGTGTGATAAGACAATGAGTAGTGCATGAAATTAGAGATGTAATGAATTTGGACAACTAAAATTGGTGAAAATAAATTTGTACTAACAAAACGTGTGTGAGTTTTTACTGTGTACAGAACCAGCAGAGGATTGTTGAGACAAGTGTGAATTTGTGTGAATTTGATCTTTTTAAGTCTCTATCTCTCTCCTCTAACAGCTAGCAGGATTTAATATTAAAGTAAAACAGTATACTTTGGAGTCAATGATAATAAATAGAATGAAAATTAATGGAATGCAAACTTAGCATTGAATAAACTTATTATAACAGCAAAATACAAATTTAATAATTGAGGTTTCTTTTTTTTTTTTTTTTTACAGCAAATAACACTATGCTGAATGAAACTGCAATGTTTTTGCAATTCCATTAAATTATATTTTTGACATTATTCCTGCATAGAAAATATTAAGAGGAAACACCACCATATCTAGTGTATGAATAATTTTTTCATGTATTTATTATTTTGAATTTATATTTAACCACCATTAAAGCTGAACAGATTTGCAGACATATGTTTTTGCTAAATACCAAGTTGGTCCGTAGCCATCGTTAAATTAAGAATATTTACGCGTGAAGTTGAGACTTGAAGTTAACGTGTATCGGATGATTGACGGCTTCAGTAGATTATATGATAAGTGCATCTCTGAAGCTGAGGCAGAAACTAAACTTCGTCACAGTGTATCTGTTTCAGTGCTGGCATTGCAGATCACAGTACTGCTGGAGATCAGACTGTAGGATGTTACAGCTCAGTGCTTAAACTCATACACGCTAGAGCCTTAACTGCCTGACTGAGTCTCATCAGGTTATAGAGAGAAAATAAATAATATGTCAATAATTTGATCTTCCTCAGTGTGCCAGCTCAGCATTTAGTGTGCACGAAGAAAAGGGGAAACAGAACAAGGAGTTCAACAGGAACTTTCAGGAGGAACTGGCAATTCCGTTCAGACTCTTAGCTGCATATAACAAAACAAAAGCTGTGTATTCGATTGTAACAAATCACACATTAGCGTTCTGGTCTGCAGGGTTGCCAGGTCTCAGCAAAATCTCCACTCCAACTACATTACAAAAAGCCTGAAACCTGCCAAATAACAGCCTGAAAAGTTTTTTTTTTTTTTTTAAATAATAAAGTCAGGAATTGGAACTGGATTTATCTTCTTTTTCTAAGTCTTTGCCGTGGAAACAAGTACACCTCAGTGCATACGCGATTCTGCCTGCCCTAAGCAAAATGTGCGACCCCTCCCAGAACTGCTGTGAAATGGTGCATAACAAGGCGAGTGTGATGCCCACTGGCTAGGCAAAATATCCACTAATATACATCTTGACTGATTTTAATTCAATATACAAAGTAGATGTAGATGAAGAACGTGCAGAAATGCCTCATTTATAGCTGGTCGTCAATGACGACACATCAGTCATCCCAGATATTACTACCTTCAGGCATTCATTTTTAATTTATCCCACTGAATTCCCACAGGTTCTGATTATCATACTTTTTGGAGCATTTGATTTATTTTCAAATCTAATTTGATACAGATTTTAAGAAGTGAGGTGTAACAACCAGCCAGTAACACACTTTTACTAAAGAAATAGGCATGAAGTAAACAATTCAAGAAGCAACCTGAAAAAATCTTGCCACTAAAAGTATTTATACGTATGAATAAAGTCATATGACAAAAACGATGTAACAGAAATGACATGCTAGAAAAGCTTTTTAAAATAAGGTGGCATACAGAACAATACCTTTACAACTGGGCAGAACATTAAAAATGAGTTCTCACTTTTGGTCTGGAAATAAGAGATGAAAGACAATGGCACTTAGAATCATAACACTATTTTAGCACTGGATTAACATTTATACGTTTATCAGCAATTTTAAAGCAACTGCATGGCAGTCAACTGGTTCGAACCCTGATGACATTTTTGGTACACAAAACATTGTTTCATTATCTCCCATTTAATACAACATATGAAACCAGATGTGCAAATGTGCTTCCAGCATCAGAAAGGCAGTAACGCTTGTGCACAGCAATCACATGCCTGGTCATCACCCCATTGGCAACACTGAGAGGCTCAAATCAGTGCCGACTGTGCTGTAATTAGACCCTGGTGACACAGTAGATGCTGTGAATAATTCAACCAGTCTGCAGTACAAATTTCAACAGAGGCTGACTGGAATGTTAGAAAATCTTGGAGGAAAAAAAAAACCCCTCTTTTAGACAGGTCCCATAATCTTTAGCTCACCGTCTTATATATCAGTGCGTGCTCTACGCTGACAATTACTGTGTTACATCTCTTTAAGAAAACTCAGCCCTGAGCTTCAAGTGTGTGTTTCTTTCATACTGGCAACCAGGTAATGTCTCCTTAAAGGTTTATACATGCTTTAGAGTTGCCAGTTGCTCTAAAACTGTATGACTTGTGTGGGATGCAGTACTTCCTGGAAAGACTTCTGAGGTTGACGATTGTTCTCGAACAGCGTCCATGACTCTATTTGCTTTTCCTAAAAGAGCTGAAATAGCCCTTGATGGTCTGCTCGATGTTGGGTATGTTATAGCTCTGTGCAGCGTAGATGCCTGTGCAAGTTCCCACCAGCACGCCCATGATGGCTGACGAGCGCAGCTTCGCTACGATATATCCAGCCAGGAAGCCCTTGAGGAAGGGAGAGCCCAGAACACTCCCACTCTGAATCAAAACAACAGGTATGTTACGTTAGGTTCAGCTTTTTTCAATATGTGTAGATGCATTTGTTGTACTGATCCTAAATCAGCGCTAATATGCACTAATAACTTTTATTCATTGCAGATCAAAGCAAGCTGTCTGCTTCCAAGTGTGGGTTCATTGCCGTGAGAACATATTTTACCCAGATTGAATATATTTCAAGGATTGCAGACAGCAATCCTTTTTTTAAGGTGTGAGCTGGCTAAACCAGGAGTGATGAAGATATGGCCCACAGGCCAGGACCAGCCTGACTAACAGCTCTAATCTGGCTCAGCAAATGGATTTATAGTCCATGTTCTAAAATTAAAATCGTCCAGAGATCTCTGTTAACAGGGGCCAAAAGTTTGGGGCCATATTGCTGCATCCGACTAAAGGTCGTAACTCGTTATTCTCGACCCCCCCATCAGAAAAAACAAAGGCAACGCCTCTCAACTTGGAATCCCAGTCAACTCAGGAACTCAGCATGGTCTCCTCAACTCCAAGTTCCTCCGAATTCAGCAAGTGACGTCAAATCAACATGGCTGCACACAGTATCAGAACTCAACATAGTAGCACTTCTTACCTTTAAATAAGTTATACCATATATTCTAGTGTTCGATTTAGATAAATCAACATGGACATATTCATTTGGTAAATCTGGAACACCGACTATGCAGCTTTCTACTTTGAGGAGATAAATATACATCACTAATTACAGTTAGCTAGCTAGTGTGTTGCTAACAAAAGTAGGGGGATATCTATGCAAGACACGGCTGACACAAGATACATTCAGAATGTTTTTTTTTTTCTTTTCAGATTAATGGACACTTTTTAGAGGTATTTTTGATGTGTTATTGGTCCACTAAACTGTGGTCTGTTTAATGGGGCCTGTTAGCTAAAATGGCTAAAGTGACAGGTCAAATGGTTAACTAATTGACAGAACACAGAACTGGATTATGGATATCTGAAACAACAAGCAAGAAAAAGAAATGTATTAATTATTTACTCCCAACAGCATGCTAAAAGCTTCAAAAAGATTTATATACACTTTGTGATGTTATATTTTTGTCCAATAAATTTCATGCCTGTCTCTTCCCACACATCCCTCAACAAAGTTGAATTTTATTATTCACCTGTTCATCTACAGTTGTCAAATTCAATATAAAAACAGCAACTTCCTGATAATGTAGTGGCACAATGTAGTGAATGTGAAAAGACCCAATCAGCAGTGGTGAATGGTCTTCAACTGACCTCAGAGCAGCTGACGAGGATGACTGAGTGTTGGCCACAGATTTAATCACCCATCATGTTTAACTCTAACAAGATGCTGCGCTTCCAGACTTACCTTCTTTTTGAGAGATATGCAACACACATCTGACTTAAACTCTATGACATAAACATCTGAGGATATTTGAGAACCTATAATATAAATGTGTTTATGAGGGCAAAATGCAAGCTTCTTGTAACGTTGCTAGCAAACTCAGCTTGCAAGTTGTAGTAACATTATGATGCCATTTTAATGTATGCTTCTTTCAGTAATTAGTGAGGAGAAGCAATTGAGAAAAGAAGAAGGACAAGAGATAATTAAATTTCTCGATAAAAGTGTAAAAGTGAAATGTAACTTGAGTATAACAAAGATTCAAAATTAACAAGTGGTGTAGTACACATTCATTCATTGTGGTGTATTAAATCTGGAGTGGGCCATGTTTCTGCGATGTGGAACCCCACTAAAATTTTGATCCTGGTGACGGGCCGGGCTTTGACAGTACAGAGCTGAAGCACAAAGCAAACTATTGTACAAAGCACATACTTAGGAAAAATTATACAATAGGCAGGGAATAACTTCATGCCCAAAGCTGTGCAAGTGTTGGGTTTACCTGAGGAACTCCATCCTGCACCTCGCTCTCCACTTGCCGCCGAATGTCCTCCAGCTGGCTTTTAAGCAGAGTGAGATCCTTCAGCTTCCTGAAAGGGTCCTAAAACACACAACATGACACAGATGACCTGGGAAAAGCCCTCCAACAACCAGAAAACCTGCTGTCCCTTCTAACAAAAATGCTGCAGCTTCAGCTAGTATGAAGCACACAAAAGTGACATAAACATATTTAATACACTTAGAGATTTATTCAAAGACAGAAATATAGTTCATCAGCACAATGCTGCTCAGGGTTGCAATAGACATGTACAGAAACCAAAGTGGAAAAAATGACAGTCTTCAGTGAGTCACTGCAGGCCAGAGTGTGCCAAACGGCACTCAAACTACAAAAAAAGTTCAATCAATATAAACATTTAAACAACAGGTTTGTGAAGAAATAGAAAGTTAGTGTTCAAGATACAACATTCACTTGTTGCAGTGAAACCACCACAAACACACTACTCTAAAGCGTCAGAAAGGTTATTTTCAGAATGTAATAGTTTCATAATGTAGGCTACATGTCACAAAGCTAACACCCTAACCACACACCTCACACCCGTGTGACTAGAGAAACTACTGCACAGTGTAAATAAATAACCAAAAATTTACAAACCTTGTCGTCCGCCATGTTCGTGTGTGCGAGCAAGTCAGGGTTGCCAGATCTGCGCGACAAAAAAAACGCATTTCAGTTGCCATTCAAAACCAGCCACAATTAAATCAATAGTATAGAATAAAATAGAAATGAAATTAAGTTTGCATCTCTTATACATTATATGGCCAAAAGTTTGTAGACACCAGACCATCACAACCATATGTGCTTGCTGAAGATTCTAGATTTAGTCCCTTTTGCTGTTATAATAAGCTCCACTCTTCTGGGAAGGCTTTCCACTAGATTTTACAGCATGGCCGTGGGGATTTGTGTTCATTTGGCCACAAGAGGTCTGCCACTGATGTCAGATGAGGAAGACTGGGGTCACCCTTAACACACCAGCTCTTCATGAGCCACATATGGGTGTGATGGTCAGGAGTCCACATACTTTTGGCCATATGTATGTATGTAATATAAATAATAGTGTACAAACTATTACTTTTAATACAGTTAACATAGGACAACATAAGGCATCAGACAAGAGGATAGTAGCACAGTGACAGACAGTGCAAAAGTCAATAAATACAATAAATACAGAGAATATACTATATAATAGACAACCAAAACTGTATTGCACAGTTATACTGATAATGAAATTCTGTTAATAGTCCTGAGCAATTGTATGAACATGTGAAGTGACTTTTGCATGGTTTGTTAAATATTATGTTTCTTGTAAAGTGACTGAGCGCAGTGATAGTAATGAACAATACAATATACAAGTGTATGTTCAAGTTATAAAAGCAGTATAGGTTATGAGTGCAAATAATATTATACTGACACTACAGTCTGAGGTGTAATAGTGTAAAAGTAGAAGAAATTGACAGACAGCAATTCGCTCCTGCATTGTAAAGTAGCAGGGAGTGTTAATGTGCAAAGTTGCACATGCAAATCGGATACACGAATTATGTCGTATGTAGTACTATCACAGAGAGGTAACAGAATCATATTTATGTTGCAGCAGTGAGATTCATGAATAGTCTCATACTCACTCATTAAATACTCACTTGCTCGCTCACTTTCAGTCATCGCTTTTACTAAGATCAGGCTTGTGGTGGATCTGGAGTCTATCCCGGGAATACTGGGCAATGTGGCGGAATATACCCTGGATGGAATGCCAGTCCATTGCAAGACAAGCATTCACACTTAAGGGCAATGTATCTTACCCAATTCACCTACTGGCATGTTATTGGGAGGTGGAAGGAAACCAGAGAACCCAGAGGAAACCCAAGCGGACACATAAAACTCTGCGCAGACAGTAACCTGAGCTCAGGATTGAACCAGAGATCGTGGATCTGTAAGGCAGCAACACTACCCGTTGTGCCTAGTAATGTACGACGGCTACTAATGATAATATTGTTACTGTAATATAATAAAGTTGTTGTATTTTTTCCACCTTTTCACCTGTTCACTATATTGCATGTGTGTGTGATAGCCTGTGCATATGCAGAAGATTAATATAATTAATATAAACGCACAACCCACTGGCAAAAACAGTCAACCTGACAATTCAGCAAAATTACGCTGAAAACAGAGATCTGGCAACACTGAAGCTGCTCCAGTCAGGGCAGGAGAGTGAGCCACTCTGAGTTTGATTCAGATGGTCTGGAATGAGGATTTGAAACACAACCATCCAGCCATGTTACTAAATACTGTGCTAAATACTGTGTTTTTAATTTTGAATGATCTTTAAACTTAAAAAGCCTTAACTAGCCTTACAAGCCTTACAAGAATTATTTTATGTGATAACCTTTTGATAATTTGCTCAATCATTGTGATTCATTTATTCATTTTTTAAAATCTCACTCATAATTTGAATTAATAGCAAATGAATATTTAATTCTAAACTCCATTTAGACTATAGATCGGGCAATATACGATGATGTGATCTAATAATAATAATAATAATAATAATAATAATAATAATAATAATAATAAAAGAGGCTGGTGCTGTTCAGTAGCTAGTGTCCTCCACACTGACAGAAAAAACCCACAGACGCTTGAGATGGAGCCTTAGTTGCTATGGCAACCCAGTGACGACGAGCATGATGACGCAAAAGGAGGCTTGTGCATGTCGGACCTTAGACGCTGTGACGAGTTAAGGTGGACCAGGGTATATATATACACACACACACACACACACACACACACACACGAATGGGAAGTGCCATTTGGGTCATTTTAACTCTGTGGCATGATTATTCAGTAAATTAAAAATGCATTTCATATTAGAGTCAAACTGATCCAGATATCTCATTACTCTTCTTCCAGTGGCATGTCCAGGTTCTTGGACATGGAGTGGGAACGGGAATGACACCACCTAGTACTGTACAGAACAAAAATATATTTGCATAATATCTGATTTATTCATTAGTGCAAGAATCAATGGCACCGTTACTGTGTTGGCCTCATAGTTGCTCTACTTTCTAATACTCGAGGGATTTTGGTCAAAACACAGCAATGATTTCAATCAATATGAGTCTGCATGAATCGAATAGATGTAGTCAACTTCTCGTAGATGTGATGTGAGGTCAGATTGCGTCAGAGCCGCCCATGTGACCACACCTATGTGTTCTGCATGTTCCACATAATCATTTGCATTCATCGTGTGTTCCATGTGCTTTTTTTTTTTTTAATCACACACACTGACTCTAAGGATCGGGGTTTAAAGTGAAGAAAAGAGGTCAGTTCCCACTGTGCACGATCTGACAGATGGAGGTTACTCTCTGTCTCTGTTTCTCTGTGTGGCTCAGATATGAAGTCATTAATCCCCATAACAAGGGAGATTAATGACATCAAATCTAAAGTTCAAGCCCATTGACTTTTTCCTCATTATAGACTATAAGAAGGTTCATACAGTATGGTGCAGTTAATATTTAGATTTAGGGATAGATATTTAATATTTAGAGTATTATTTACTTCAGTTGTCTCTCATTCACAGGGAGCCTTTCTGGCGATCTTTTCTTCTCTGACTAATGCTCAGCCATCCTTAAGGCATCACCATGACCACCATGGAGACTGGGATAGACGGAGGAAGAGAGAGAGAGTGAGGGAGAGAGAGAGAGAGATGGGGAAAGGGGGATGTTGTTGCTGCAGGCTTTAATGAACGCAATCACGACAGGAGAAAGAGAGGAGGGGCACCAGCACTTCAGGATCTCACCAACAACATCACTTCAATCTCAACCAGAGAGAAAGAGAGAGAGAGAGAGAGAGAGAGAGAGAGAGAGCGAGAGAACCGAGTAGAGAGAGAAGGAGGAGTCAGTCAGTCAGTCAGACAAAGCTGGTGTGGTTTTGACTGCTATTACTGAGCCAGTGCAGGTGTTGGGGGAAAATGTTTAACACAGACTAAGAGAAAGAGAGGGAAGAGGAAAAAGGCAGGGAAGAACAGGAGTCCTGTAATCTGCTTGGCATGCGACCGTGTCCCCGGCTTGTGTGTGAGTGTGTGCAGATGAACGGGGCATTTTGGTCTGGAATGTGTCTCAGCTAACCTCAGGGGACCTCCAAGAACATAGACCTCACCATGCTGGGAAAGGACTACATGCTCGCCATCATCATAGTCAATTATGAAGGTGAGTGCACGACTCCTTCTCTCTTCCCTTCTCCCTCTCTCTCTTTGTCTCTCTTTCGTCTCATCCTAGAACATGAGAAAGGAAGAGGAAAGATGGTATTCGGGTTGTTCTTCTCCGCAGGTGTGTGATTACCTCTGCTTCGTAGTTGGCACTAAATATAGTCCTGACTCACATGCAACCAGTAATACCTGGCAAGTTTTGCGAACAGAGTCTAAGTGCAAACAAGCATACATACAGGACCTGAGAGTTCTGAGACTGACAATAATGTTAGCTTAATCACTGAAACGTATATTTGTAATGCCCTCATGGGACATTAAGCAGTAATGTACGAAGCAGTAGCAGTAATCAGGAGATGGATGCAGCAGTCACCTCGTCTGTATTGCAGGATACTACACTAGTCCATTGCTCTGCAGAGAGGCAGCTGTCAGCTTAATGCAATTTCCTGACTCTACACACAGCACTCCTGGAAGTGTATGTTGCATTAGATCTCAGTGATGTCCCCTCATCTCACCCCACCTCTGTCTCCTTCCTGCATGATCACACATACACATACACATACACATACACACCAGACAATGCTAAATGTCAGGAGATTCATTCAAGGGTGTGCTTTAAGACCTGGGGACATGTAAGCATTTGGTTGCCACATTGTAGGTGGGTTGTCTAGGTAACTGTTTCCCCAAGGTTGATTTGCACAAGAGTTTTGAGTTGCTAAGCAAACCCTTGGATGATTTGATTGTTGTGGAAAAAGTGGAATTTGTACTGAAATAAAAATATATTTTAAAATTTGAAATCCTTTAATGCTGAAATTGTGTGGTGACATCATGTAAAGTGATGCTCATGAGATTCTAATGCATGTCAGGACTGTAACTTACACCAGAGCTTCTCTCTCTTTGTCTCTCTCTCCCGCGCTGTCTTTCTGTCCACTCTGATCTCTGTGCAGTATGTTCCAAAAACAGTGACTGTTGTTTGTTCCATGTTTTTAATGAGTGTTTTAAAAGATTTTCACTTAGCATTGTTCTTTACTAATGGTCAGGACAGAGGTTAGCAGGGGTGGAAAAAGTAAGGAGACTTTATACTTAAGTGAAAGTATAGATAATGTGCCAAAAGTTTAGTTTAAAGTGGACGTATCCAGGCAAAAATGTATTCAACTCAAAATAGTGCTACTTTTAAATGTACTCTTGTATTAAAAGCTATAAAGTAAATGTTTTTAACTAATGAAATTAAGTTAATGTCATGTTTTCACATGAAAACTAGCTTTTATTCTTATAAAACTGTTTTAAGCATCTACTCCATTTTGCATGGGTTTGTTGGTCATGTGTATGACTAACACTAAGTAGTTTGCTAATGAATCCTGTAAATAATTCACCATTATTAATATATTATTATTATTATTACCATGGCTATTATTTACCATTAGCTAGAATTGACTTGCTGCCTAGCCAGCAATGTAACAACTGGAATTGATGCTATTCTAATCTGGCATTAGCAAAGAAAACACGCTAACACTTATGTATAGCCGGTTAAAGTACCTCAAGATGCTTTTTTCAGATTAGATGGAGTTCATGCCTGAAGGGAGGTAAAGGTTTTTAAATACTCCATACTCACATACTGAAACATTTTACTGAGGTAGGGCCGGGGTGCTCATCCTCAAGTTCCACAGTCCCACAATGCAGTACTGTGGATTATCCATTTTCAAATACACATGGATATCTATAACATTAATTATGTTGAGTAGCACGAGAAAGTCACAGCAGATGAAAAATCTTGATCATTTTTCTACGCTGATGAACCTGTTTGGATGGGGAGCTCATTCGATTGACATATAGTGTAACGAGTACTTTAAAGGTCTAAATAAAAACATGAGTAACGAGTTGTTTTTTTTTCTTGGAACTGTAATTAAGTAAGTTTACAATTATTCAATTTCAATAACACTCAAGTAAAGTACAAATATCCTAAAATAATACTTAAGTATAGTAACAATGTACAATTACTTACATATTTTCCAGCTCCGCAGGTTAGAGTGATAATGAGAAGAGGTAAAGAAGTCAAGCCAGTGTTAGCTGTGTGTCGTCATCATGCTTATTCAAACTTGCTTTGTGGCGTTATTAACGTTAATTAATGTTATACAAATATTATTACGAAATATAATGTATGGTAATAGATCATATCTGGCCTTTATGAATTCCTAAATTAGTTTAGAAAAAGTTAGAAATTTAGACATTTAGAAAAATACTGTCATCTTTGTTCGCAGTTTTTTGTATATTTTTTAAAAATTATAGTTTCATTTTAAGTATTTTGCATTGTGTGTTGAAAGACATTCTGATATATTTTTCCCCGTCTCCTCTACATGTTCATGCTTTTGAGTATATCTGCTTACAACTTGACATAATTTTCAGTTTCTTTAAATGGTATGTTTTAAAAACCGTGTAGCATATTGCAATGATATGTTACGCCCGGAATTTATTTAGCATGGAAAATATCTATACCATGATGCTACCGTTATCTATATATCTGTTATGTTAAAGATATGACTATTTCAAATTTTCACAGTATTCCATTGTACCAGCATATCCTCCATAGGACCACCCCAGTAGTCTCCGTCTTAGCAAAGCAAAGCTCCTAAAAATAACTTCCATTACATGCACTGGGGGAGAGACAGTTAGAGAGTGACCTAGGATGGCACCACCTCAGGGTATTGAAAGGTTTTCAGGAAGAATGCCCCCACTAAATGCCTGTTCCACTGGAGTTGCCTTCAGTTAATGAGCTTTCTGTGACTTTCATACAGTAACTTTGAATGAATGTGTGATGTATAATGACACTACTTTCTTCTTCACTAACTAAAAGCAGATTTGATTCTGACCTTTAATCCCTCTAATCTGATCTGCCTCAGTGACTGCCACAGGGTTTACTCTGTCTTCCAGATGCACTTATTCACATCAAGCAATCAAAAAGCACTCATCTCATTCTGCTATTAAACCTCCCTCTTGCCCTCTTGTGCTTTTCATTTTCTCTCCCATTGCTATCTATTTAGAACTTGCTTCATAACTTAGCTTTTATTTGAATCCCTATTTCATCCATTTTTTAACCTTAATTACACTGTTGTTGCTTTTCAACCTCTACCATAACCTCTGTCAAGTTTGGGCAGGATTGCAGAGCAAGGATAAAACTCTTGACCAGAATAAGCCTGATTAAGCTCTATTACTGCCGTCTCAGTAGACCTGCTGAAGACCAGGTAGCGAGCACTGATTAGCCACTCAAGACCCATCTCTGGAAGATTTAGCTCTTCTGATCGAGCTCTTTCACTGTTGTGGTGAAACCAGCCACTACAGTAAGTGATAGAGATTAAGCTAAGAGGGAGCTAGATACAACATTCTCCTATCTTAGTGGCATCTAAGCAACAAACTTGAAAAACTTCTATACTGTACTTGAGTATGCTTTGAGCAAATTTTAAGTTTTACTTTACTACATTTGTAGGAGGATTGGCTACGCTAATTGTCCATAAGTGTGTGTGTGTGTGTGTGTGTGCGCGCGCCCTGTGATGGACTGGTGTCCCTCCCCGTTGTCAGTTATTTTCCTATGTGCATAAAGTCTCTGCATAGCCGCTCATCATACAGCCTGAAAGAGAACACATAAATCTATAAAATATATTATAAAAGTATTTAGGCTTGATTGTGTATATAAAAGAATTTAAGCTTGATAAAGTATTTTTATTACAAGTGTACAGGGAAGTGCTACAGTTGCTAAGATGAGTAGCTAGTATTGTTGAGTGCAAACATTTTCATACATAACAAAATGAAGACGCTTGTGCAAGGTTCTGTTTTTTTTTTTGTTTTTTTTTTTGCACCTTGCATGAAATTAATTGAAGGATGAAAGCATTCCAATTCAACTCAACTGTATTGTATGCAAGCATATTGTTTTTTTCTCCAAGATATTATAAAGATCTTTCTGAATGAAAAAAAGATATATTTGGCAGATTAATGGCAGCTAGAACCTTATCATAAGTTTATATTCAAGTGAGTGTGTTCTCTTTTCTGATAGTATGCACATTATGTTAAGACTCTGCTGAGCTCAATAGCACTAGCCTTATCTATCTTATCTATCTTTTAGTTTATCCCTTGCATGCCTTACAACTCAGCACTTAGTACTCACTTTCTGTATTTCACATGTTCATCTTTGAGCTGAACACCTTTCCCCTTTAATTTATACATTTCAAATTTATATCCTGAGTTTATATATTTCTGTAAAGCTGCTTTGTGACAATGTCCATTTTTAAAAGTGCTCTACAAATAGAAATTGAATCGAATTGAATTTCTGTGAGCTTGCCAGTGCTACGTTATGTATTATGTATTATTTACCATGTACTTTTGACTTGCACTTTCAATGAGCACAGAGGAAAGTGCTGATAGATAAGGAAGAGAGATTATACTATTATTTATCAATGCAATAATACACACTTAAAGCAGTAGTACATAACAATTTTTTTATTAAAGTAGGATTATTCAGCTTCATTTATCAGCCATTTAGTAAAGTTGTTTGCAAAATTGTTTATGCCAAACCAAACTAAAATTTCCATCAGACATTCACTGATATTCTTCATACTGACATGCGAATGCTGGTCAGCATTTATTACCATAAACTACCAAGCTGATTCAGTGATGCACACAAAGCTCCATAAGATGCAAATCTCACAGTATTGAAAATAACAGAATGACTACTAAATGGTGAAAGAGCACCTCCTAAGTGCAGTGTGCTCTAAATCTTCCAGTAATGCAGCTCAGCAATTGCAGCACTTCGGCTGCCATAGACACACACTAAGTCTTTCTCCTTTTATAGGGTGCTATTACTTTGGTCTTAATTGAATGGCTAGTCTTATTTTTCTTAGTTTATGGACCTGTTTTGTATGCCAAGTCATAAATATGAAATGACTGATTTTCACATTAAAATAAGTAAGTGATTATTGCATAATCTGTATATAAAATTGCGATATCTCATACCAATTATATGATTTGAAGCTGATCAGTTGAGCTTCACATTAGTGAGTCTCCTTATATGTAAATTTACACAAACTCTAGATTTCTTGTAGGATACAAATATTCTTTCCAACCTAACTAATTTTTTTTTAATAATTCCCACATTTCTTGTGTAAATGCTGCAGTGAAGGAGGGAGAATCCTACAAGACGTCAAGCCAGTCAAACACATGGTTTCGAACTGCTGCTCATGCTGCCTCACAGGGCAGCGTAACACACTCGGGGGAAAGCGTTATCTGCCCTCTTCTGCATACACAATCTCAGAGACACCCACGATTGGTTGGTGTTGCTGTGATTGACAGGAGAGAGAGTATGCCATCCCGGCCACCAAGAGAGCAGGCCAATTTTGCTCTCTTGGCTACCATGGATCCTTGTGGCATTGTCAGGATTTGAAATCATGATCTTCCGACGGTAGGGCGAACGCTTTTCTGTGGCATCACTTGCAGGCCTTTAAGAAGGGTTTCTTACTGTAAGATATACAGTGTAGAAATACAGAGAGTAATGCTATATATACAAATTAAGTCGGACTTAGTGGTTAATGATTAAAATACAAAAATAAACTTTAATAACTAGACAGACAATTACATGTTTCCCTAATGTATTGAACATTAAATAGACACCCTTATGAAGACTGTGCATAATAGGAGTGCCTAAAGAGTAATAGCAGTACTCTGCTACTCATTTGTACTTCTTCTATAAGTAATTCAGGCCTGGTCAAAGAAACACTGTCGCTGTGGTTTATTAATATTTATACAGTTCACAGCCTAACCCTTAACAATAAATAAAAGATATTCCAGCAATGAAAGCCTTCTCATGTTGGTGTCTTCACAGTGAAAAACATTTTCGTTCTAACATCATTAAGAAACTAGGGTTTTGAATTTGTTAAATATGCATATTCATATGTATTTGATTAGGTGAAACCTCATTTGCATAAATAATGTACATGTTGGAAAAAGGTTCCAACAATCAACTGGCAGTGATGAAGTGTGATATCTATAGTTTAAAAAAAAATACCCTATTCACGTGTAACGTGAGAAGTGTGCAAACTGCAAATTATTCATTCATTCATCTGTAGTAACTGCTTTATTAGCAACAATGCTTTATTGGTCAGGGTGGCATTGGATCCCAAGCCTATCCTGGGAACAGCGGGGGGTGAGGCAGGAATACATTCCATCACAGGTCACCATGCATGTCGACATTCACACACTCATTCACGAATAGCATTATTCGAGATATTTCTACCTCCGTCTAGATTCAGGTCACTGTAAAAATCACTTCATGATTTTATGCGTTGCGCTGATTGGATACTTGCATTAACGTGCAGGTGTATGAGTGTTCCTAATAAAGTGGACGGTGAGTGTATGACTAATTGCTAATACTGATGCTTCCTCAGGATCACTGTAAAAACTTAATAGAACTGATATCAAAGAATATTGTGTACAAACACATACAGACTGGTTACCAACAACAGTTACTGATAGAGACCTGATCACAAAATGGAGGTTGTTTCTGTCTAGGGATCATGCATTATCTTGCATTACGAAGATTCCTTTCTACTGTCTTCACGTTATTTAATTTTCTCTCTCTCAGAATTAATACAGCCTCTTTGGACACTTCTTGAATTATATATCTAAAGAACTCAATATGTTGCTGTATATAATAAATAATTGAATGTCTGTATTGTGTAAATATTTCCTGTAAATTTAAGAGTTAAATAATGAGAAAAATCTATGCAGAAGAAGTGAGGGAATACGACACCACAGTCAGTCATATCCTAGAAAGAGAGATGGTCAGATGGATAGTATTTTGAAGAAGATGGATAGTATTTTGATTTAGACAGCCAATGAGGCATTAAGAGGTTGCACAGGTTGCTTGAATATTTTAACACTTAATTAAAGCGCATGCCAAACTTAAAGTGATAAGGTGCAAGGGTGCTATATGCACAGCAAAAATCCAGTGTACTACAAATAAATTGTTCTAGAGCTCCATTGTTAATGATGTGTGAGATTAAAGATTTCAAACTGAGCAGCACATTGGTAACAGCATGAAAGAGAAGTCGTGTTATTGTGTATTGTTATTGCTCCTTCCCTTAGTTTTTTCCCCCAGTTTCCTCAAGAGGAAAACAATAATACCCATCTGATACATAAATTTGGGATTAAATCTGCCTGGAGGAATAAGAGCTGATGGTTGTGATATTCCGCACATTATTTCAGGTTAAACCTGGACCAGGAGAGCAAAATCCATAGCTTTGCTATGCTATGCTGCCGCTTGCTGATGGAACAAAAAAAGATGCATCAGTCAAAAATATTTAAAATTTCAAGGCAAATTGTTCACTTTCTGGGGTTGGAATATTTTCAGACACAAGAAACTCTTTGCTATTTCTCAGTAACATGACCAGCTGCATTACACATTAAACAAACGGATAAAAGGGATGGTGTGTTGTTCTTGTCAGGTAGTCATGGAGATACAAGTGCAACATTTTTAGTTTATAACAGGTAAACAGAACTACCAAAGTCAAAACAAGATTCATAAAACATACTAAACAAGAACTTGGAGAAGCAGACAACACAAGCTTAGCAATGAAACAAGGAAAACTCAGAACTTAAATAGAGACACGAATCAAGGGGAAACACAAAACAGGTGAGTGTAATCAGAAGGAAAATAGCATGTGACATTGTCATGTGATCTGGCTGTAGTCTGTGTGGCTGAGGGGAAATGAAGCCCAAGGTGGCCATATTATGAGGATGACAGCTCTTTAATAAATAATAAAAATTGCTGTCGTATAAGAGGAATAAAAGACTTTGAATGTGCTGTTATAAAATAATCCACTTTATGTGGTAACAGAAACTCTACTTTGAGTTGGGTCTCTTCACTCTACCCCATCATTGATTATTTTTCAATAAGAGCATGTGTTTTGTTGGTTTGCTTTTGGGTGCACGATAGCCGCCTGGAGCACCGTTTACAGAATTGATTTGTGGGTTTATATGAAATGAAATATCCGTCTTCCATGAATACTGGGAGATCATCAGGGCTACAGCACAATGTCAGGTTTTGTCAGGTTTTGATGCACACTCTTGGCTCTCATACATTTTTCAGAGCTTTGTTGGATTATCTGCAGTCTCCTTCATCCAAACATGAATTATGTCTCGATCTCCACTCTCTTTTACTCCTTATGTCACTCCTAACCCACTTTTCATCCTCATTTATTAGCACAAACACACACACTTCACACTTACGCATCTTGCTAAAACATTCTCTCAGACTAAGCCTCGGTCATAACTCGCACAGCCGGCTCCATCACTGTTTCTGATCTGAGTGTGTGTGGAAAACCAGTGATAAAAACCAACGCACTGAGATGATAAGGATGAAAATAGATCCTTCTCCTGGTCTAATACACTGCAATTTAGTACGTGATTATCTTGTATTTGGATCTATGATATTGGCCAGTGTTTTTGTGAAGGTTTATGGACAGATTTGCTCTTTGACATGTTGAAAATAATGTAGATGGAATTATGTCCAATTTGTGTCCCTTAAAAGTGAAAAAAATAAACGAATAATACCACCAAAACCAGTAACCTTGAGTCAACTGTGCTTACAACCTATTGAAAAAAAACAGAGAATTAATTTTTAGAAAAACAGAGCATTAATTATTTATTCATGTCTTCAGTAACCACTTTATACTGGTCTGGGTTGTGGTGCATTCAGAGCCTATCCCAGGAACACTGTGTGTGAGGAGAATACACCCTGGAAAAGATGCCATCCACACACATATTCACACTTATAGACAATCTTAGTATAGAGGAAACCAGAGAACCCCCAGAAAACTCTCACGAACTTTGTGAGAACATGCGAAACTCAGCACAGACAGTAACCCAAGCTCAGGATCGAACCAGCGACAATGGAGTTGTGAGGCAGAAACTCTACCTGCTGCCTCTAAACCATGAATTATTAAAATATATATTGTGTGAGAAAGAAAAATGAGTTTGAAAAAAATGATATATTGTGTGAGTAAGAAAATGAAAGTATTCAGTGATTTTTTTTTCCAAACAAATTACATACTCGGCACCCATTGATTTAATTGTAGAACAAACCCTATAAGACTAGTTTGGAGCCATTTGAAAATTTGTGAGATGACATTAGAAAATGTCACTCAGTTAATCACTCAGATAATTAAAAAAAAAAAAAGATGTCATTATAAAAACCCAACTTAACATAGGACTGTGAGTGTAAAGACTGTCATTGCAGGACGTTGAAGGGTTAATACACTGTATTGTATAATAATATAATTATGTCTTTGGTCACAGATGATATCTGGAATGATCAGAGCCTGATGCTGGACTCGGACCTGCCTCCAGGATGGCGCACTATACAGGACAGCACCGGAACCTACTACTGGCACGTGCCTTCAGGCACCACACAGTGGCAGCACCCTTCATACAGCACAGAGGACAAACAGAGCATCAGCAACGGACTCCCAGCTAACCAGCTCAAGGTCAGTGTTCTTTCTCAGGTCACACTGTTACAATCCACACTATGTGCATGTTTCTGTGTCTGTAAAGATGGGACACTGACAAGGTACATGTGGCTCAATTACACATCCAACTACATACACCCCTCCATCAAATGTACATTTCCAGTGATATGTATGTATTAAGCTGACATTTCCCCTGACTTTCCTGTCAGAGTGCTGGGGCAGATGGGAGGTGTGAGTCTAGAGGGAGGCTAACAGAAAGCCCCATGCATTCCCTCAGTGATGGGTAAGTTCTCTCTCTCTACATTATTAAAAATTATAAAGCCACTGTACACAAAACACACATGTGTTGTGTAAGCTACGGTTGTAACGATACACAAAATTCTACTTCAATATGATACAGTGATACAGCACATGAGTCACGATACGACACATTTTTGATGCAGCATCTGCACAAAATACAGTATGTGCCCTAGATTTCCTTTTTCAGTTGAATAAAACAAAAAGTACAATACAATACAATAATTGAAATTTAATAATGAAAGTGTTTCTGTGATCCATTCAGACTCTTATATATTGAAAAAAAGCTATGCATTAGGATATATAAAATTAATCATGGCTAAATTAAACATTAGCTCTCTGTCTAGGATTTTGCTGGTGTGCAGGGTTGCCAGGTCTCAGCAAAATTCCCACCCCAACTACACCTCACAAACTGCTCAAAACCACCTGAAGTGATCCCAGTAAGTTCAGGCATTGGGAAAGGAAGACATTGTATTTTTTTCTAAATCTTTTGCTGGGAAACACGTTCACCATGCCATGCACAAATGTCTGATTTGTTGTTTCAAAACTAGCCAATTTGGCATAATAATCTCTGGTGTGACTCAAGTGGGGTGTATGCTTTTTTTTCCCATTCTGCTGTTAGTTAGTTGTGCTGTCAATGTCACGCAGCTCAAACATGTTTTTGAATCCTACATTCTCCACTGTACCATGTAGTCTCAAATCTGCAGCTATGAAATTCCCAATCACCATAGTGATTTTGTTAATCCGTATTGAATTAGTGAGGAAAGGCTGCCTGAATGAAGCAGACTTTGCTCTGTGTGTATGTGTATGTTATTAGTACTGGTTAGTATGCTAGAATCTGCTTAGGAGGAGCTAGTTTTTTCCTGATTTGAGATTAAAAAGGAAGCTGTCTGTTGACTGTATTGTTCAATACACAGACATATCAATTTGAGAGCTTTGTATAGCCTACTGGTACTTTGCAACATGCACTCCCTTGAGATTTGCAATTATGTATAATTCCAGTGAAATTGCAGGGTGAACACATTTTGTAATTGTCCTTTAGAATGTTCAGCTTTTGTGTTTACCTTGTGTTTCACTACCTTGCCTTAATGAAGCCACTGACAGTAAAGCCCACTTGTATGCCCAAGAGAGAGAAAGCAGAGAAAACACCTGGTGCTCCAGTCAGCAGATGTCCTCTCAAATGGCTAGTAATAGTACCAGAACAAGAATCTTATTTTAGGCTGACAGCCGTGTGTGTGTGTGTGTGTGTGTGTGTGTGTGAGTGAGAGAGAGAGAGAAAGACAATAAGCCAGAAAGACAATGATCTGTTTTGCTAATGGCTCCAAATGAAACACTTTCATTAGGTTATTAGGGTTCATTATATAGGATAAATTATTCCACCTTTATAAACAAATTAATCTCCATTATACCACAGTGCAGCTGTATTCTCAAATCAGATCGTGTGCATTTATTTCTTTAACAGCAGCTCAGACAGTAGTTCCACCTGTAACACAAATGATAGGTCCAGTATGATAGATTGCATTAATACACTCATTCTAGTACTTGTGATTGTAACAGCTCTTACACAAAGACTCGTATGGAGGATTCTCCACATAATCTAAATCTAAGGCTAACGATAAGATAAGATAAGATAAGAGATTTTTTTTTCTCAAAACCATGTTTGAAAAAGAGACACGTTAGATGTTTATGTAACATTTATGGAAGTCATCAGGACAGAGCAGAGCAGATTTGGTCTTCAGGACAGAGCATATTGTACTTTCCGGCTTCTCCGTAACATGACAAGCTGTGCGTTTTTTGGGGTTTTTTTTGTCTCAGTAACTTCAAGAAATAGAATACAGTAGAGGCTGCTTAGCAAATATCTGTCTCTAGCTACTGGAACATAAATGATAATAGAAGCTAACAATAAAATGTAACAATAAACAGTTTAAAAAACGTGATGTGTTGTTCAATCTTTTACAAATCACTGTGGTATAAGTGGAATAAAACTTTTTTCACTCTGTGCTGTTGTATGAAAATAATCCACTTCCAGGTGGGCAACTGTTAAGGGATCAACGTCACTGTCCATGTGTGAATTCTCACTTAATCTCTGAAGCACTGTCATGGTATAATATATACATCACACATTTGTAGGGAACTGGAATCTACTCAGTGTGTCTCTGAGGATGTCATTAATAAACTCCTAAAACATGACTAGAACATATTACATTACCAAATGTTCATTGTGACCGGATGAGGGCTATCTTCCATTCATCCCACTTCCAGATTCAGATTATATTATGAGCTCTTCTGAGGTCTAATTCAGTGAATATGTTTGCTAACTGCTTGAAGGCGGAAGGACTGAAAGACATTTAGATGAAGATACTTGACAGTGAGCTGATTAAGGCTCCAATAATCAATACATGCTCATGACCCCCTGCCTTTTTCTGGAAAAAAAAAAAAAAAAGAAGAGCAGATTTATGGCATAGATATCACATTTTAGTCCATTAAAGCCTATTGGAAATGCTTTTCTCCCTCTCCATCAGAGTGTCCTGGCAGGAAGAATACTTCTGTGCGAACATGGACCCAGACTCCAAGGTACCATTCCAATGCTGTCTTAACCGTGCAAATAAATGTTAATGAAATCCTGAGATGAAAAGCAATTTTCATAATACAGACAGTAAGAAGGTGAGATTAAGGGCAGAGCCCATATCAGCTTTTGTTGCTTCACTGGAGATGCTATTGATGTGTGTGAAAGGTGTATATGTGTGTACTGACCTCTATAAAGATGAGAGAAGCATTATTGAGGGCATTGTTCCATTAAGCGTGTGTAAGAGGATGCAGGTCACTGCAAAGACAAACACAAATAGGTTCAACAAATACACATATCTCATATATTGTTGGGGAAATAATGCATGCATCAAGGTGACACAGGTTTTAGGTGTGAAAATGCACTGAAATACATGAGATAATAAATTATATATACATTTGAGTGCCAAGATTTGCGTACCCTTAGAACATAATGATGAAGACCTCCCTTCCCGTAACAGTATGTTAATCATATGCCTTTAAAGATCATTGCAAAATATAATTTCAAGCTATTTACTTCCTGCTTACTGCGGAACACCTGAAGCCAGCCATCTTTTTGAACTGCTGCTCATGCTGTGTCACAAGGCAGCGTAACACAATCAGATGAAAACGCCTTCCACCCTTTTCCATATACTGTACATGAGCTTACAGACGCTTAATTTTTTTCTGCCTTCACTGTGATTGACAGAGGAGAGATAGTATGCCTCTCCCACCCAGAGAGCACGGCCACTTTTGCTTCCTTGGCTCCTGGCTACAGATGGCTCAGGATTCGAACTCACGATTATTGTCATGATTCTATTGCACCACTTTGGACCCTGGATTGTAATCCTGTTACAAAATACACCCACATCTCATTTTTAGGATCTTGGAAAGACATGTTTGTAGATAATTTGTAAAATTCAAGTACATTTTTATTTATCTTACAACCACAGGGGTCCAAGCTTTTCTTTCAAGTTTATGAGAGGAATTTTCAGATTCTCTAGATCTTTATATGTGCTTTCAAAATGCACTATATGGCCAAAGCTTTGTGGTCAGCTGACTGTCACCCCCATATGTGATACCTTCCCAAACTGTTGCCACAAATAAAGCACACAGTTGAATAGAATGTCTTTGTATGCTGTAGAATTACAAGTTTCCCTTCACTGGAACTAAGAAGCCCAAACATGTTCCAGCATGAACAGGGCCCTGACTTCAACCCCACTGAACACCTTTGGGATGAACTGGAATGCCGACTGCACCCCAGACCTCCTCGCCAGACATCAGTGCCTGACCTCACTAATGCTCCTGTGGCTGAATGAACACAAATCCCCACAGCCACATTCCAAAATCTAGTGGAAAGCCTTCCCAGAAAAGTGGAGCTTATTATATCAGCAAGGGGTTGGGGGACTACATCTTGAATGGGATGTTCAACAAGCACATATGGGTGTCATGGTCAGATGTCCACATACTTCTGGCTATATAGTGTACTCAGTTGACTGCCTGATGTTTTAAGATGTGTATGTCTGTCCCAGTGTTTTGCGGTACGCTCGCTGGGATGGGTGGAGATCCCAGAGGAGGAACTGGCTCCAGGGAAGAGCAGCCTGGTGGTAAATAATTGTATCCAGCAGCTCTCTCACAGTAAAGCCGAGGGCCGTGATGCTGTGGGAGCCTGGGGAGAGGTGAGCGTCTCATTGTGAGCATGTAAAGTTCAAGCATGTAAGAGAAGCAAAAAATCTTAATAAGCACTTGATATTTATTATAGATTTTTAATTTAGCGTGAGCTGTAGGTTAGTGTTAAAAGTGTAATGGCAAGACTTCAGCTTTGTATTAAAGGTATATTGTTCCTGAACATTGGGTGTGTGTATGTATGTGTGGATGGTAAGG
Source organism: Pangasius sanitwongsei (assembly GCA_037576675.1). NCBI lineage: Eukaryota > Metazoa > Chordata > Actinopteri > Siluriformes > Pangasiidae > Pangasius > Pangasius sanitwongsei. The sequence continues at coordinate 3,557,036 of CM075017.1, read as the reverse complement.
GTCAGGATATGATGATGGTGCTCAAAAAGGACACGCTAAGCCTCCTGGACCCCATAGACCGCAGTCTCATCCACTGCCAACCCATCATCAGCATTCGAGTGTGGGGGGTGGGCTGCAACAATGGCAGGTCAGTAATGGAGGTGTCCCCCCCCCCCCCTTTTTTTTGGGCACTAACTCACCCTTTTCTCATTTTATTCGCTTTCATTTCCGTGCAAGTATTTGCTTCAGTGTCAGTGCTATCAACCCTTGTCGTTGAAAAACTCAGACATGGACCTGGTCATGGAGTGCTTATGCAACTCGATTTTATTTTCCAGTAGCAAAATCAGGTTCTTGATCAGAGACGTGCTTTTATTCAATATGTCTCCATGGCTGTGGTCAGGCTAGCTCTACAGACTTGCTGACGATATGATCAGGTGCTCATGTGGAGTTAATTTAAGTACTGCTATTTCTGGTTACACTCAGCAGGGCTTCCGGGAAAAACCAAGCCCCATAGTCTGATTTATATTTATCAGCCGGACATAACCTGCTCTTATTTTTTCTCTGCCCGGAATAAAATGTGTTGTATTTCTATGAAGTGGATATTTTTAGGATGATAAGCAATTCATGAGTGCCCAGAATCCATATAATTGTTTATGATAAGTAAGGTATTTGCATATCTAAATTAAAACAATTATGGCATTTTTTTTAGCATTCTTAACAATGACCTTTTTTTCTTTTCTTTTTTAAATCGGCACTCGTGAATACAGAGACAGGTAATCACTACACCTTTTTTTCTTTTCTTAAACAGATCATGTGAACATGTCATTTGTGGGATTGACGTCTTGCATTTCTTGCATTTCACGTAGTCTATCTTGGAACCTAAGCATTTCAGTTGTATTTCATGGCCTTTTTAATTCTATACTTCACTCATTTCCTGCCTTCTCTCATCTATATTTGCTTGCTCATGTTCCAAGTGGATAGATGGATTAGAGGACTGTGGCGTTGCTTCTTTCCTTCTCTTTCCTATGCATGAAGCAAACTGAACTTTTGTCCTTTCCATTGCCTACAAATGTAGAAACTCTTTATGTTCCATTCAACCAACAAATGCATGTAACTGGGTATTTTCGGGGTACAAATGATCCCTGGCCTGATAAATCAATAAAAGTTCTAGCCTCTAATGTTTTGTAGATGTAATTCATTATAGGCCAGGCCCACTGGGACACTGCCATCATTAATCCTGACAAATCCATGCAGATTTAATTACAAACCACTGATTAAATCCCTACAGAGCAAAACACAGGACAGGCTGATGTGTAAATTAATTGCACCAGTTTTAATACAAGGACACAGTTTGTGGTTTTAGAGGAGTGGATGGGGAACAGCTTGTTGAGTTGTATCCTACTGATAACCCTTGTTGCATAAGAGAGTCAAGGTCAGAAACATCCAGGTGGGTGTGAAATAGCTGCACTGTATAAGTATACTTCCACTTACTTTGTTTTTCTCCTAGAAAAAAAAACAACCTTGGATTAGCGCTCAGAGGGAAAAACTTCCCATTAGCAGATTTGCGGAACCACGACTATTTGGCATTTGCATTAAAAAAAAAAAACAGCTATAGATTGATTATTGGCTTATGTTCACAAAACCAAAAGTGGCAGGTTGCATAATTCAGTGCAGTAGAGATGAGTCATATTGTTTGCAAAGCCTTCACATCATGCCAGGCACAGCAACAGTGGAACAAAGCACTGTCACTTCTGTAACTGTAGCCATGCCATAGAAAATTTCTATCAAGATCTAGAAGCTTGGTCTGCCTGTTATTCTTTTCAAACAAAGCTTAGTTGAATTTTGAAACCAAAGTGACCTAACTGGCTATTGCACTATTTCATATTCTAAACATCATTCTGCATATTCAGCGTGCTAGACGTAAGTGTAAGTGCAAGTTGCACACTACCATTAACCAGATGAAGGTCTTATGAAAAATGAATGCCGTACTTATCGATCATTTGAGTCTGACGTTTCCTGTTTTACACTACTGATATATATTGCATGTGAGGTAGAAAATATACCCTATGCAGCAGCAAGGCAGTATTCATAAAAACAGGAAATTATTGGATCCCAAAGGTTCCTCTCTTTGCATTAACAACCCAGTAAAAGGCACATCATTGAGCTGTCAAACATCAGCAAGAGAGTATACAGTCTTCCCAAATTTTTAATGATCTTGAACATCAGAATGAATTCCCCTTGCTTTTAATGGCCATTTTACCCGAATAAAAAATAAATATAAAAATGTATTAGTTTTTCTATGTGTGTTCCATGTGTGAGTCAGTGTTCATTGCTGTAACTCATATGCAGAATAGGAAACAAACTTGTGCTAGAGTGAAAACAGAGGCATAGCAACTCTCTTCTCTTCTCTTTTTCTCCTCTTGTCTCTCTTCTTTCTATCAGTCTCTCTTTTCCTCGTCCCTTCTCTTCTTTTCTCTTCCCTTCTCTTCTGTCTATCCACCTCTCTCTTCTCTTCTCTTCTCGCTGTCTATCTGCCTCTCTCTTCCTCGTCCCTTCTCTTCTTTTCTCTTCCCTTCTCTTCTCTCTGTCTATCCACCTCTCTCTTCTCTTCTCTTCTCTTCTCTTCTCTTCTCTTCTCTTCTCTTCTCTTCTCTTCTCTTCTATCTATCTATCTATCTATCTATCTATCTATCTATCTATCTATCTATCTATCTATCCAGCTCTCTCTTCTCTTATCTTCTGTCCCCTCTCTGTCTCTCTGTCTCTCTTCCTCTGCTGTCTTCTCTCTGTCTTTGTTTCTGAACATACTAACCTTGTGTAATTTATGATAATGGTGCTACAGTAGACTTGGTGAACAAGCCCATCTTTGTAAATGTTAAAAACTTCTTTCATTTTTATTGTTTATTAAGAACCCACGTTAACTTGCTATTTCAGTTGCCCAGTTTTCATATTCATCAAATAAATTGCACCAAGTGTACCTGGAATCCATTTAAGTTTATTAGTAATAAATACATTTGTGGCTTTTGTCTTTTCAATGACTGTTGTTAATTTTTTTTTTTAATGTTGGACAAGACAAGTGTGCTCAAGCTTTCTCCTTCGAAATCTACTCAGTAGATTTGAATATACAGTAGTTTTATTTTATCATGAGTCAGATTATTAAGTGTGATAGATTTCTTAAGATTACTCCTGGACCGTAGATGTTCAGGAGCAGGTTTAGACACTGCTTGTAGTTCTGTGTATGTGGAGTAATAAGGTTCTGCTCTGGTCTGTCATCCTGCTGTAGGGACTTTGCCTTTGTGGCCAGTGATAAGGACACGTGCATGCTGAAGTGCCATGTGTTCCGCTGCAACGCACCAGCTAAGACTATAGCCTCTGCCCTGCATGAGATGTGCTCCAAGGTGAGAGCTTGTTTCTATGTGCAGATCGGAGTGTGGGATTCGATTTTTCACTTGAGGAACATGCATAGTTGAGTGCTGCAGACAGTACAGGTTTAAAAGTAAAAATTGTGAGGGAAATTAGCAACTCAGCAAACAAAGGATACATGATGGAGGAAAATGATTATAAGATGGAGCCTTGCTTGCCTATTCAACTACTAGCAAAATGGTTGTTTATTTACAAAAACACAATCCCTTCCGTTACAACACTGCTGTTAGAGTGACCCTAAGAGTAAGTATTTGTATGTGATTGCAGATCATGGCAGAGAAGGCAGCAATGCCACCAGCCGTGCCACGATCACTTACAATGGAAAGCATTTCTCCTGAAGACCTGCCTCACCATGGTACAAAACCCAGCTTCAGACTTATAGACCCATTTAAATAATTGAGTAAATCAGCGAACTTTGACTTACTGATGTTGTTTTTATAGTATTCTGACCAGAACACCTATACATGCATTTGTGCTGATCATTAATTGTATGTTTTATGTTTTGTTTTTTTTTAAGTCAACTTCTTAGATGCAGTGAGGCAGAGGGTCCAAAAATTTGAGGTTGAATACATCGGAAATCTGCCCGTCTCCAGAGCAATGGGTGAGTTTATTATTCAGATAATGTTATAAAAATGTATTGCCATGAGAAGGTATTAATTCAATTCATTTCAATTTTATTTGCACAGTGCTTTTAATAATAGATACTGTCTCAGGAACCAAAGAAAACCTCAGTGAGACGACATGAGGAAGAAAGGGAAACCAAACTCAAAAGGGAATTCTTATTCTTCTGGGTGACACCGGATAGTGAGATTAAAGTCGTTACAGTATGCAGCTGTAGAAGAATAAAAGCAAACAGTATTAAGTGTATTGAAAGGATACATAGTGTTTGGTATGCTCATATTATGAATAAGAATCCATAAAGATCTCGCAGATTATATTAAGCAGAGCAGATCAGATTAGATCATGACTGTGCTATGAAAAGTCATTTCTAGTCTGCTGCTGCAAATTTACAGCCCAGTGCTGACAATATATATGAAGCAGACCTTCTAAATATTATGAGGTACAATTACGAAGCTGAAATGACTACAGAGGGAAAAGTGATGCTGCAGAGCGAGGAAAATGCACAGTCACACAGCTTTGTTTGTCCCAGGGTTAGTATGTCATGACCGCTCTCAGAGAGAACAAGAGATCTTTCATCAAATACTGTTAAGAAGACTTATCTATCATGGGTCCCTGGAGGTGGAAGCAGCTCTGTAACAGCTAATGGTGTGTCTCTAAGCAGTGACTCTGTATAGAGAAAACAATGCACAATGTCACTGGCCTCACTAATCCCAAGGGTGCTAGTGGATATATAAACTTGATCTGCCATGTTTTGTGGTCAATGTTACTGGAAGAGTCAAGATTGAGTCAAGAGTCTTTTGCTTTATGTGACCTGATGATCCCAAAGAGAAGCGGTGATCTTTCTATACTATTGTCTGCAGTGCTTTCAAGGCATTTTCCTTCTTTCTTTTTTAGCTATCTAATTATAGCTACCAATCCAGAAGTATGAAAACTAAAACATGCTTCCAAAACATGCGAAACTACTGCATATTTTCAGGCAATGTTATAGATTGCTGAAAAGATGAGCACTCTTCCAAAGTCTACTTTTTCATATTCGTGAGCTTTCAGAAGAAAAAAGGGACATCATGCCAGAAGCTGTCTTGGACTTCCAGGGTTCCAATCCTATCTTCCCCTGAAGCATGGGAGCCAGGGGTGTTTACACACTTGGCCCTAATAGTTAAGTCCACACTCAGGATTGATTCTGGGTCTGTTTGTGGGAGGGCGCCACCTTTACAGGTTTGTTTTTATACTTCTTGTCACTTCTACTGTGGCCGCACTTTTTTTGCAAGTCTTAGAATAAAAAAGCAGCTTTCAAACTCAACCAAACGTACCAAAATTTTGCAGCATTGGGTCCAGAAAAAAAATGTCCTAAGTTTTTTTGGCTTGTTGGAGGCTGTAGGTTTTCACTTTGTTCGTAATGTTGTGTGTTTGGTCCTGGCAGGGATGGAGGTGCTGAACAGGGCTATTGAGAGCATCATGCACTCCAGAGACAGAGACGAATGGGAGCCGATTGTCATTCATGTGTCAGACACAGTGCTGTCCCTGTGGAGGGGAGAGGTACAGAAGGATACGTGTCAACATAGATCAGTGAATAGAATTAATAAGGACACTGCTTCAGTGTTCTTAGAGAGGTCTTTCATGCAGTAGTTATTAGAGACCCTTTAATGGTAGTTTAGTCTGTCTGTTTGTTGTTTTGCTTGCTTTAGGATGGTGAGGACCCTTTTTGGGAATGCCAGGTACGCTACCTGACCTTCCTTGGCGTTGGTCATGACACACATACCTTTGCAGTGATAGTGGATTCTGGCACACAGCGCTTTGAGTGTCACGTCTTCTGGTGTGAACCTGATGCTGGGATCGTATCTGAGGCAGTACAGGCAGCATGCATGGTAAGTGGTACTGAATGTGCAAGAATATTGATGGCTATAATATATATCTTTACTACAATCCTACAACTTTTACTTTTAGAGTAAACTAATGCACAGCCATACTCATGCTATTAGGCTTACTGAAGGCTAGCTTCCATTATGAAGTATTTGTGCATGTTTGGTATCCAGGTCCAGTACCAGAAGTGCTTGGTCACACAGACACCACCTTTGAGGTCAAAAATGTGGCGAGCCGGCTCCAAAGTCAAACGCGCCAACTCCATGGATGGTTCCAGCTTCCCGCCCTGCCACCAAGGATACACACAACCCAAAATGGCTTCCTCTAGCATAAAGAAAGGCATGCTGGCATTTTTTGAGACATTCCGAAATAAACCTCCTGTGGTTCCTGCACCATAGCAACAGAGACTGAGAGAGGGCAGGGGGAGGAAGTGATGGGTTTGGGTGGGAGCAGGATGCAAGAGATAATTGAAGGATGTAAAGGATGAGGAAAGAGTTGAGGAAGATCAAATAATGTTGCTTATTATTCCCAGAGGAAAGCCACCTACACTGCAAGTACCTTTAGTGCTTATACATATCTGACTACAGCAGGTTAACAACAGTTCATTGAGAATCCTGAAGTGCTGTGCTCTCACATTCCACTCTTGTACTGAGGAGCAAATATATATATATATATATATATATATATATATATATATATATATATATATATATATATACACACACCAGTGGAAGAGTTGTCCTATTAATAAATTAGGACAGAGTTCATCTCGACAAACCTTAATCTATTATGTCTGATGTTACAGTAGGTCAGTGTAGGTGAACTGGAACCTGGAGATGCAGAGAATGTAGAAATGTGTCCCAGTGTCAAAATATTCTAGACCCTTCTCCTGGGAAGTACAGGATAATGTGCAATAATGTGTCTCAGCATGTGACTTTTTCTTGATACGTATCAATGTATAGGATAGTGACCTAATTCTGGTATGACAAGTGTTTAGAGGTTAGGCATGTTCTATTTAGGTCACTTGTGTTCAAATAGAAGAAAATTTCACTTTCACCTAATAACCTTCAACCTGGTTTAACAAAAAGGATGACATCCAATGTTATGACACTCAGAGAACTAAAGGAGCAAGTCAGACCAATCATAGAGAACAATCATATCTGGATATCCTTTAGGCATGAGAACACATTTGACGTATGCACTCTATTCATATTATAATTACACCAGGATTAAATCAGAATTGTTTGTGGTTTTCAAAACTGATGTAGGGAAGTAAGACCTCTTAAATCCCAAAAGCTAAAGAATGCATAATTGGCTATGCTCTGTGATCCCTGAAGCTTGGTGGCACAGTTGCATGCATTTGCACATGCTTGGGAATGAAAGGCTTTGCTATGGGCACATTTATGAAAAAAAAAAAAAGAGAGTTTGGCCAAAACTTGAGGATGTGAAGCTAAAGGATCACATCTGGTACGAGCCAAACACATTACTATAACCAGGGACAGAGTGCATCTGTGATAGAACCCTAACCCTAGTACAACACCAAAAACACCGAATAAAGAAGAACTGTAGTTGAATTTTGACTTTTTTTTCACCGTCACAAAAACTGAATGTACAACAATAAGCTTTCTAAACATGTATCAGCGCATGTTGATTGGCCACTGGAATGGCACTATGAGAAAGTCATATGATGCTGCAACAAAGATATGCAACTGCTCCTTTCCCTTAAGCATGTATAATAACACCAACAAACTCAGGTTTCCTCAAGACACCAGTGGATTCATGGGTAGGAATGGACAACACTTTCAGCATAACCTTTGTTCACTGAAATGAGCATCTGTCAGAGATACGGTCATAAAACTATTCATGTAGCACCATTCTTATTTTCTGCTCTTTATACTCTCTGTAAAAAAAAAAAAAAAAATCTTCTTTGTATATCTTTGCAGTTTGTTAGCACAGAAATAGGATGTCATGTAAAATGAGTTTTTTTTAAATTGTTATTTATATTAAGTTGATAGTATTGTTGCACTTATGTATTGAAACAGATTCCACTTGTGGTTTGGAATGGGACAATAAAACTGCTTGAATCTCTCTTGGTTTCTTCTGCTGTGATCCACTGATATTTGTGGCGGTCTAGGAAAACCCACTGGCTTTTGCTGTGGTGGAATTCTAAAAAAAAAACAAACAAAAAAAAAAAACAGCTAATAATGATGAAAAATTGGGGTTTCACACCTCTACTTTACAAAACCATAGGTATAGCATAGGTTATACCAAAGCTACTTGGAAATGTTTTTATTTAGGTTATATTCTAACCTTGCCTTGTATGTCTCTCTGCATTGGGTAAGCAACTAGTTTAACAAACACTGTGGCATGGACTTTTTTTTAAAATAGCTATTTGACAGATACAGTACAATCCAATGTTCCTTTGATTTGCTCGCCTTTCTAGATGTTGCGCAATCATGGTGCCGCTTGCTCACTGCCCCGTTTAGCTCCATAGAGTTATTATTGCACCTAGTGGTCAAAAGTGGGAACTGCAACAAGGGCCAATACGTAGATACCCATTGCGACAGAAATGCACCCTCAGCACCCTCACTTCCCATGTCCATGGCTGTGAGTGACTTTTACCTGAGGTGAGGTAATTCTTCTATACATCAGGTTACAAATGTAGAGGTAGACAGGCCGTCTTTCAGCAGATGCCTTGGAACATCAGTTCACCACAGGGCACCATGCAGACACACATTCACTCACACCTAGAGGAAATTTAGCATAGCCAATCCACCGACCACCAAGCTTTTGGAAGTGGGAGGAAGCCAGAGAACCCAGAGGAAACCCCCACAGATACAGGGAGTACATGCAAACCCCCATACAGAAGAGGAACCCCAGCTGTGGAAAAGTTAGACCATCATCACTATAACTGCAAATAACTGCAAAATCTACAGGAGTGTTTTGGAGATTTGTGTTTCTGCATTTTGTCTTGCTTATGCGCTGATGGCCTGGCACTGTGTGTATGTGTAAATATGAACAGTAATGTGTATTTAGGTGTATTTAGGTATTAGGCATTCATTTCAGCTATTGTAATGAATGATAAAGTCCATCCATCTTCAAAATCACATTTACCTTACCATTGGCATCCACCTGTGAATCATTAAAGCTTCTGTCACATTTCTGGATAAAAACCACATTGTTGATGGCTCACTGGGCAGGCTGTGAATCTGAAGGAAAATGAAGATCAAAGAGCATTCTACAGAAGTTAGAAAAAAGTAACACAAATGCATAGATTGGGGAAAGTGAGCACAGTTGGATCAATAATCAGTAAGTGGAAGCTGCATCACACCACCCAGTCACTGCCAAAAAAATGCTGTCTCTCAAAACTCAGTGCTCAAACAAGAAGGAGAAGCCACAGAGAGGCCAACAATCATTTTGAAGGAGCTACAGAGTTCAGTGGCTGGGAGTGGAGTAATGGTGTACCAGTCAGCCATTTTAAGAGTAATGCATAACACTGGCTTGTATGGGCGGGTGGCAAGAAAGAAGCCGTTACTCAAAAAGTACCAACTGAAAGCATATCTGGAATTTGCCAGAAAGCATGAGAGTGACCCAGCTGCGATGTGGGAAAAGGTTTTGTGGTCAGATGAGACCAAGATAGAGCTTTTTGTCCAAAACTCAAAGTGCTATGTGTGGCGCAAACCTAAAACTTCCTAAACTGCTATGTGTGGCGCAAACCTAAAACTGTGTGCAAAGCTGGTACATGTTTATCCATAAAGACTTAAAGCTGTTATTCCAGCAAAAGGTGGCTCTACCAAATATTAATGTGTGAATACTTATGCAAGCAAGTTTTTTTTTTTAGTTTTTTTTTTTTTTTTTCTAAAAATTTCTCCCAACATAAATCCAGTGTCACCATACAATGACTGATTTTGAGTTTCAGTGTTTTAAAATAAAATATCAAACAGAATGAAATTTCACTGGACCATTTGTAATTCAGGGGTCTGAACATTTTTGCAAGGCACTATATATATA
>CM075017.1:3516360-3540438 GCA_037576675.1 Pangasius sanitwongsei | reverse complement strand
GTGTCGATGTCCCAATATTTATGGACCTGACTGTATATATATATATATATATATATATACACACACACACACACACAAAACAGTGTTTCATTCATTCCTACTTTGTAGCGGTCTTTCCAGCGGCTCCTCTGCTTTAGATTTTCCAGACGTGGGAGCACCAGTCGCTCGTCAAAGTGATGCAGCGATGATTTCATCTCTTCAGCATAGCGTTTCGTCCTCTCACCATCTGCAGTAATAAGTAAACAAACCTATTAATTACCCAGTAAAGCAACCTGTTGAATATTATGGGCTTTTAATTGATTTTTTTCTCTCTCTATGTTCAAGTCTTGAGCTTATACCGGATGAGCGTCTGTGAGTAAACTTATTTTGGGGCACTACATGAAGAGAAGTATGCTGTTGCTATGGGTTGCTAGGGTTATAATGTAGACTATATGTGACTTTGAGTACCCAGAAACACGTGCTTGTAAGGAGAGCTTTTTAACAGTTAAAGAGAATGAGAGTCTGAAAGGACAACTTTTATATATGAAACTTCATATACGTTTACCTATATACACTTTCCTGACTTTTGTGCCTGCCTGCATCTCTCTCTTCCGAGGAGCTGAAGAGAAGAAAATTCTACAAACAAAATAATCTGTCACTTAAAGCAGTCTAATGAAAGGGATAGTTCAACTATCTAGATATTAAGTTTACACCTTAATACATGGTCAAAACATGCTAAATATTTCACTGCGCTCATTTTCCCCACCATTATTCCACAGATTTGCTCACTTAGCAATTCCTACCCACCAGCCAGCGCTCCCTTATCACACAACAGCTACCAACTGGGAAGAATGAAGGCTAAAATGTGTTTGCTCTGATAAAAGCAAAGCCACCCTGCCTCATCTTTTCAAAGTGCTGCGTCACACACTCGGAAGAAAGCGCTATCCGCCCTCTTCCGCATACAAGAGCTCGCATATGCCCACGATTGGCTAATATCGCTGTGATTGACGAGAAAGAGACAGTAATACCATCCCTTCTACCTAGAAAGCACGGCCAATTCCATTTCAGGAAGTGAAAAAATAACATGAAAACCATACCGTAAAGTGACTTAAGGAAGGACGTGTCCAGTGCATTGATCAACAAGGCTTTGACCACCACCTGAAAGTGGGTAAACTGAGATCCGGTGATGACTACGATTAAAACAAAAACAATTGGTTACGTTTGTACAAATATATTGAAAATTATACTACCAGAAGCGTAAACAAATAACCAAATATACATACATGTTTTCTCTTAACTACTATAAAGCTTAACAGAGATCTTACACTGGCGTGGAAGGTGAGACCGGAAGTTCTTGTCCTCTGTTTCAACCACGTCCTCCTCTTCCTCTCCTTCTTTCCGCTCTTCATCCTCTACAATGAAGTCCTTCAAGCTGTCACTGTCGGCCTCTTTTTCTTCTTCACTGCTGTCTATTAAGCGAACCGTGTCCTCCTCGCTAGACTCATCTTCAGAGTTGTTCACTTCTTCTTTGCCTTCAGGTTCGTCTTCTGCAGCTCCTACCTCCTCCGAACCCTGAATGAGAACAGTGGCCACTTTATTAGTTACACTCATTCCTCTTATTAGCAGATAAACCTACAATACAAGTCACTATGGGGCACAGAATTGCTGACTGTCAGTCAGTCCACATACTTCCACAATCAGAAGACCACCACAAATCCAGAACTGACAAGATTATTATTTAGGTGGTGGTCCGTTCTGAGCACGGTGATGACACCGAGTGTCAATTTAGTTGTTGTGGCGGAGGTAAAGGAACATCTGGTTGAGCGAGGATAACCAATTTATAGACAAGATATTAGAAATATTCTTTGTAGGTATGCATTTAGAGACAGTGGTCAGTTTCTGATCATATTTCTGGTTGATGGGACTGTTCTCAAGCTAGCAGTGATGGAAGTTTTTTCGAAGTTCCAGCTACTGCTCCACCTTTTACACTTCTAACAGTCTCACACACATGCACACACACACCATATGGTCCAAATAATATCTTAACAGCTGTGTTCTATGCTATGTCCTGCATAGCAACAAATAGACAGTAACTGTAATTAATACAGCATCTGCCTCATAAATAGGCCAGTGAGTGTAGATAAAAAGGTTCCTAATATACTGGTCACTGGTGCGTCTTACCAAGGTTCTGCGCCTGCGCAGTGGGGTACCCGTCTTTCTCTTCTTCAACAGCTCCATCAGTTTCTCTTTCCTCTCCCTCCTCTTGGCAGCTGCTTCTCTAGCCTCCACTTCTCCTTCCTTGTCCTTGCCAGTTTCACCCTCGGAGTCGGAAAGCTTGAGTCGTTTTTTCCCCGACGCTTTCCGGACAGGCTCGGCTCCCACGTCGCTGTCCGAAGACTCGCTCGTGCCGTCGTCCAGGACGCTCGCGCTGGCCGATCGCTTCCGCCGTCGGCGCGAGACGGCGCACTTTTCCTCGTCCGTCCCGCCGCCGCCGCCGCCGTCGTCGTCATCATCATCATCATCGTCGTCGCCTCCCGCATCCGCGCGTTTGGGCGCAGGAGACTCAGAGTCGCTGTCCGAGCTGCGGGACGCGTCGTCCGACTCCTGGTACTCGCTTACGGAGCCGTCGCTGGTCGTCGTGCTGCAGTACGACCCTTCATCGCTGTCCTCGAGCAGCTGCTCGAGCGCGTTCATGCGCGTCTTCCTCCTGTCGATGCGGGACGCCGGAGGCGCGCGCCTCCGCCGCATGCCCACGATTTTCATAGCCTCTGCGATGGAAGATCAGATGTTCAACCAAACATGGACGCAGGTTGGTTTAGTTAATGCGCAGTTTGTCACTAACAAGCAAGCAAGCTGCAGCACAAACGCAAAACCAGCAACAACAGAACAGAAAGAGCTGAACTGAACGAGCTGAAATGATCCCTTACATGAAAACGAAACTCTGACTAAAACAGTCCAGAAGTTTACAATACCTGTATTTCAGGAGGACGACTCTGTAGAACCACTGATCCCGCGATTTTTCAGGGGGTGTGTCTGTTTTGCTTTTGCAGTTCCTCCATGAGCTGCTCATTTACCAGAACAAGTGCGCCATCTGGCGGTGTGGAGAACACTGTCTCCCTGCATCACACAGACGTCATGTACACGGCCCAGGCCCAGGCCCAGGCCCAGGCCCAGGCCCAGGCCCAGGCCCAGGCCCAGGCCCAGGCCCAGGCCCAGGCCCAGGGTTCAAACCCGGTCCACCAAATTAATGTAGAATCTAAACTATAATCATTTTAAGGAACATAATCAAACTGAAAGATTCAATAAAACGGGAGCAAAATAGAGCAATAAACACAGAGCCATAAACGCTGACAAATTGTGCTACTGTATGCCAAAATGTTTGTGTACACCTGACCATCACACCCATATGCTCTTCTTCCCCAAACTGTCGCCACAAAGTTTCAAGCACACAATTGTAGAGAATGTCTTTGTATGCTGTAGCGTTACAGTTTCCCTTCACTGGAACTAAGAGGCCCAAACCTGTTCCAGCATGACGATGCCCCTGTGCACAAAGCGAGCTCCATGAAGACGTGGTGTGTTAAGGTTGGAGTGGAAGAACTCAAGTGTCCTGCACAGAGCCCTGACCTCAACCCCACTGAACACCTTTGGGATGAACTGGAACAGCGACTGCACCCCAGACCTCCTCACCCGACGTCAGTGCCTGATCTCACTAATGCTGAATGATGGCTGAATGAACACAAATCCCCACAGCCACGCTCCAACATCTAGTTGAAAGCCTTCCCAGGAGAGTGGAGCTTATTATATTAACATAGGAGGAATACATCTGGAATGGGATGTTCAACAAGCACATATGGGTGTGATGATCAGGTGTCCACAAACCTTTGGTTATGTGTTGCATGTGATTCTTCACTAGCAAACTAGAAAAATTACATATAATCTCTATTAGGGCCAAGTCATATACATTTCCAGTTAAGCCTATTTCAGTTCCAGGTTTTAACAAAATATAAAGGGGGTGAACACTTATGCAAGGCTCTGTTAAACCTGGTAAAACCATCATTTGAATGATTAGTTTTCTTGGTAATGAACTGCATAAATCTGTTCATTAGTAAAAGGTGTTCTGATCATGTGACCAGTTACACCATCCATATAAAATATATAAAATCAAGACACGCTATAATTAATATTTTGATCAATTAAATCAGTTTATTGTATTAGAGCTACTGTGTATTTCTCCGTCACTTGAAATTACAAAATACACTCCTCTTATAACTTGAGTATTCTGGGGAGACTTGAGGGAAATTGCTGGTAAGACATTAGTACATCTGTTAACTGTACATTTCATACAACATTTTAGATCATACTTATTTTATGAACCTACTTATTATTATGACCAGACAGAAATTTCACCATCATATCCAGCAGATAATAGGTATTCTCCTTTATGGTCAAAAATGACACTCTGAACAGCGTCATTATGTCCTAAAAGACTGGACACGTGTGAAGACGCCACTTCCACCAGCTTCACCTCATGATCGTTACTTGCGACTGCTAGCACCTGTCCGTTTGGACTGAAGGCCACTTGGTTGCTAGGGTGTGGTCCGGTATCCACGGTTTTCATGGCTGATATGTTCCTTACATCCCATAATTTCACGATCCCATAGGAATCACAGGAAGCAATCATGTCTCCCAGGGCGTTAAAGGTTGCACTGTTGCACGAGTGCCTGTGCCCGTAGAAAGTTTGGGCACAGAGTCCAGCACGGGCATCCCACAGTGAAAGGGTTTTATCAGCAGAGCAGGTGAGCAGAATGTTAGAGAAGGGCACAAAGCTAATACTGTTCACTGAGTCGACGTGGCCCCGCAGCGTGTAGCGGCAGCGCTCACTGTTTAGGTCCCACACTTTGCCTGTGTTGTCCATAGAGCAGGAGGCTACAAAGTCCCCACAGGAGTGGAAGGAACATCCCCAGGTGGCGTGAGTGTGGCCTTCCAGGGTCAGCACGCAGCGGGATTTGGCAAAGTCCCAGATCTTCACTGTGGTGTCTCCACTGGTGGTGGCCAGACAGTGTCCACTGGGGTGGAAGCTACAGGAAGACAGCCAGTCAGTATGACCCTCACCAGTCATGATCATCTCCCCTTCTGGCATCCCCCAAAGCCTCCAAAGGTGATCATCACTTGCAGAAGCTACAAGCAGTTTGCGTGGATGGAGAGCAAGATAGCTCACAGCCATAGTGTGGGCTTTGATGGACTTGGTCACGGAGAATCCAGATATTTTGGTGTTTTGAGCAGACAGGGCTTTTATTTGGGGCAGGAAGGGATTTATGCGTGTGCTGGCTGGGAACTCTGAATCTTTTGAATGTTTAGAAGTAGTGCTCTTGGTTGGGTCTTTGGCAGGGTCGTAAGTCACCACTTCATCAACTGATGGTTTGGTGCCTCGCTCTGGACTACGCCCATTTTGCAAATCATTTTCTTTGAGAAACCTGCGGGTTCCTGGGGAAGAGCGTGTATTACACAGAGCGCTGTCTAGGTTATGAACTTGACTGGAGACTCTGTCCCTCTCAATACTGACCAACATCTTCTGCCTCAGAGCTGTCTGGTACTTCTCATTCAGTTGTTTCAACGCAGGGGCATAAGACTCATAGTGCTTCTTTAGTCTTCGGATGTCCTCAATCAGTCTGTTTTTCTCTTGCACGACACGCTTATGCTGCAGCCGGTGGAAGTCCCGTTCCTTCTGAAGCTTCACAATGGTCTCTCCGGCCTGGAAGGCAGCCTGCTTGTAGCTGTCTCGCTCTCTTTGGACATTTTTCAGCTCATTGTCCAGCAGCTGGTTGTGTGTGTATATATCAGGCACGAATCCCACCTGGTTTGTTTTGAGCGTGCCTTTCTGTAGCATCTCATACCATTCTGTCTGGAAGCAATCTAATGTTCTGCTCATTCCCATTTTCACGAGAAAGTTGCGAAGAAAATCGTCCACAACTTCAGGGATGGGGCTTTGTAGCTTCTGGGATGAGGAAGGTATCCACTCTGGTACAAACTCAGAGTCATCAGTACGGTTACGCAGAACTTCAGCCACAGCTTCCAAATTCTCTTCTTCAGTCACGCTCTCTTCTTCAACACTAATCTCTTCATACTCAAACCCATCCTCAGAGTCTTCTGGAATGGACACTTTTTCTAGATAATATGGCCCATCGACTGATTCTGTGTCATATACTGCAGCCATTTTGTCACTTTTATCCACTGTCAGTGCTTGGCAGTTTGTTACTATCGCTTTGTGTATGGTTACCATGGACACCCGCTTGGCGACGACGCCATTACCGTAACACCACATAAACTCATCCTTAACATTATTCTAACAAAATTCAAACAAAGGTTCCAGTTTAAAGAACTTTAAATCTTCTTTGCACTTGTGTATATGTGCAGCTAAAATGTATACTTGTTTAAAAGTCGTCTGTATCAAACTGTGTTCTGTGTTTCACTGAAAAGACTTAAAACCATTTTAAATGTTTACCAACTTTTTTCCCCCCCCATCACGAAATGATGGGTGTTTTTGGACCTTATAATGGCAGCTATTCGCATATACTACAATTTGATTTGATAATATGATGGTCATGATATCGTATTGTGGCATATGATGGTTAATCCAGCCGAGGTAGAAACCAGAATGCGCGTGTATACAGGGCATTACGGTAACTATATTACACACTTCGGGGTGAAAAAGCTCGTTTTGGTCAAAATGTAGTTTACATGCACACTTTGTTATTAATTAGTGTACGTAATATATATATATATAACTATATAACTAGATAAAATGGACGTTTTATTAATAATAAAATTATTATTACTGTTCATTAAAATGAAATCATTTTACTGTGAATTTATTTATTTGTTTATTGGGGGTGTTTAATTCTTAATATATTCTGTAATAAATAATCTATATATATATATATATATATATATATATATATATATATATATATATATATATATATTTCTCTGTAATTTGTTTTGTGATACATCATATATATATATATATATATATACATAAATGCATTTCTTTAGAATAAATAGTTCATTATTTCATGATTTCATGATAGTCTGAAGGGTTATAAGCCGGAGTGTGTCTCTGCAGCAGTATTATCATGCATTAATACATGCTTTTAACGCACAGCTTAAGATCCAGACCCTTTTCTTATTTTCCGGAAGGCTATTTTGTATTTCTCATTTAGACTGGAAGTGGTGATGATACCACAACTTCAGCAGAAGGGGGCGCTCGTACACCACACTCACCAATATCACCATCCTATTCACCACATCTCCACTGTATTCATCACATTGATCATATTTACACCAAATCCAGTCATAGTTTTAAGCCACTGAAATCCAGTCATATCTTTATGCCAGTGAATTCTTTACTTATTATTTCCTGTCTAAAAAGCACTACAGCAACCAAAACACCACACTTTCAAAAGAAATTCATTTCATCAGAACTAGTGATAGGTTTCTTCCATCAAATTAGTTTGTCACTAGTATCAACATATGATGTGCTATTTTATGTAATGCATCTGTGACATGGTAAATATGTCTCTGCAATTTGTTTTGTGCTACATAAGGATATCCTACTCCCAAATACAACTGTAAAAAAATGTAATTTTTTTTTTTTTTGCATCACTTGTAGATATATACTACAGGGGAAAAAAACAATTACAAATTATAAGCAGTAGAAACAACAACAAAAAAATTGATACTGAATATTAATACTATATATATATATTTTTTTTCTATCTACTAAATACTATATATATTTTCCTCTTTGCATTTTTCATTGAAGCAGATTTGACATATGATCAACTCCTCAGTTTTTTTTTTTTGTTTTTTTTTGGAGGTGGGGGAAGGGTTCATCTTCCTCACCACATCTTTTACAACTATCCTTCCCCTCTCTGCTTCCTCTTTTACCTTTTTCTGTCTTCCAGATTTGCATCTTGCTGTGTGTGTGTGTGTGTGTGTGTGTGTGTGTGTGTGTGTGTGTGCGCGTGTGTGTGTTTAGTAGCAGTGTATAAGAAATGTCACTAGTTTGGACCTGCAGTTAGTAATTGAAAGCAGAATGGCACATATTTTACTGTATGCACAAATGCATATAATACAACAGAAAAAAAGGCAATTACAATGAAAAGTGCTAGACAACAAATCTTGATACAACAAAATGATGACTTTACTGTAAAAAAAAAAAAAATAGCCTGGTGTAGCTACCTGAACAAGATAAACCTATTTATCTACTATAAATCTACTTCACTTGGTTACGTGTTTTCATCATTCCATCATCATCTTTCAGAAAAAAAGAGTAGTAAAGTTTCTTGTCAATAGGGTGGTAATATCAAGGGTACACTTTCAGTACCTTTAGTATGTTTTTTTTTTGTTTTTTTTTACTTCGAAAGATGCTTTAAATCTACTCTAAATCTTAACTACTGAATTTTTTTTTAAAAAGATGATGTACATTTTTTAAGGTGCATATATACATGTTTCCAGGTGAAAGATTAAAGGTATGAAAGGTAAGGGTACCACTACAACTACAACTACAACTACAAACTATGAAAGATAGAGTTAGTACCCTATTTTTTTTTTTTTTTCTGAGATTGGATCAAAACAATGTGACAAAAATATCTGCACTATATTTTCATTGTAAAGAATGAATGAATGAAAGAAGAGTACTGATGGAGTTTTAGAGTGTCAGTTGCAAATTGTTAGAAATTGTTAAACTATTGTCACACCCGGGGTTTTTGTTGGCATAGCCTTTTATTTTCCTATTTTTCAGACAGACCTGTCTCTCTCTCTCTCTCTCTCTCTCACACACACACACACACACACACACAGAGAGAGAGAGAGAGAGAGAGAGAGAGAGAGATGCAGACAGACACTGCTGTCCATTATCATCATGAATGTGATGATTGAAATCGAGCTCACAGCATCGAGCCTTTCTCTCAGTGGCCAATCAGAGGAAGAGCAGCGGGAAGCTGAAACATCAGTAGCCTACAAATGTAAGTGAGTGAGTGAGTGAGTGAGTGCACCAGTGTGGACAGACAGAGAGAGACCCAGAGACCCGGAACATCCCGTCCATGAGAGGTACCGACATGAGCGCACAGGCTGAAGAGGGAATCCGAGCCAAGTGCAAGTGCAAGTCGCCCACTTTATTCTCTTCATACTGTATTGAAAGCATACTGGGCAGAAGTCCTCTGAAAGTCAGGCTCCTCGGGATGCAAAGTCTGACAGCGACTCTCGGGACAGATGAACGCCAAGGTGTGTATCATTTCAGTAAATCTGACTCACTATTCAGTTTAATACTGATGTGGCATTGCGTTCTGCTCCACAAGTTGCCAAAATGCAGCCTGTCAGATTCATAACAATTACAGTTTCAGCCAGGGGCAGATGAAATAATACAGTACACTACAAAAGTTTTTTCCTAACTTTTTTTTTTCTTCCCCTGTAAAGATTATGTTGCTTTATTTTTGACAGATTAAGCAGTCTATCGCTGTACATAATCGTGGTGCCGCTACCGAGTTAGGGACCGTCGTAAAATTACCGTAATGTACATAAGCGTGTAATAAACTTGTGAAAGTACTGTATCTCCACCAACTTGTAAAGTATCTCCATCATATCTATATATATGATGTATTACATTTGTATTATGTATTGTATATGCATTGCATTTAAAATTAACAATGCATATCTCTGTTAAATTCTCATAATTGTGTGAAAATAACTAACTAACTAGGCTTATTTGTGAAATTGTACATTTTTTCATTCATTCATTCAATCTTTAGTAACAGTTGCATCCTGGTGGTGGATCCGGAGTCAGTCCTGGAAACACTGTGTGTGAGGTGGAAATACACAGGCCTACTGTAAATAAATAACTCTGTTAAAGCCATTATGTCAAGTCAACTTTCAAACACTGAGAAACATGGACTTCTTTTGTTTGATATTACTGATTTTACATGAAATATATTTGGGTTCGAGCTTGAGGTCCTGACTGCAGTTCTCCCCGGTGTTTACGTGGGTTTCCTCTGGGTTCTCCGGTTTCCTCCCAGTGTCCAAAAACATGCAGCTTCGTGGACTAGTTATGCTTTATTTCCACTTGGTGTGAACGTGTGTGCATGGTGCTGTGTGATGGACAGGCGTCCTATCTGGGGTAAATTCCTCTGTCTTGTGCCTAGTGTTTTTGGAACTGGCTCTGGATCCCCTGCAAACCCTGACTGGTTACTTAAGATAGACGAATAAACTTTAAACTATTTAAAAATATATATATATTTAAATGTTCAGTTCTGTCATGTGTTATTGCAGCCTATTTGTGCTGATAGGGGTTTTTATTATTTAAAAAAAAAAAAAAAAAAGTATATAGCTTGGGGGGAAAAAAGTTGCCACAGTTATTCGTCCATCATTATCATTTGTGAAAGTTGATGTAACATTTCCATCTGTGTGCAGCTGGGCCAAATTTTCCTCCTCACACGGAGCTGCACCTGCCACCCAAACTGCGGCGCCCGTTCAGTCCGCGGCGAGAAGACGAGCCGGAGCGCGCGCAGGGAGACGAGCTGGAGCGCGCGCAGGGAGACGAGCTGGAGCTCAGAGCTGGTCTAAACTCCTGCTACCCGGAACACGCACTCATCAGTTCCCTAAAGAGCAGCACTGCTCAGGATAAAGTAGAGGCGCAGAAGAGCAGAGCGCCTGCAGACACGCGTCTCTCCCCGGGACCTGAGGACGGACTGAGAGAGAAAAACACAAGCACGAAGGACAGCGAGGACGGTGTGTATGTGTCCCCGAGCAGTGATGCTGAAGACGGGACACTGAGACGCAAACAGAGGAGATACAGGACTACATTCACAAGTTACCAGCTAGATGAACTGGAAAGGGCTTTCCAAAAGACGCACTACCCGGATGTGTTCACAAGGTACACACCTAAAGAATTTACTTCCATCTGCGTGGACCTAAGAGTGATCTAGCCAGCTTTAAATGAGAAATTAGAGCACTACATTAACTCCTGCAGTGCTCATTTGTGTCTTTAGCCAACTTTCACTGACATATGAACCAGTAAATTATATAATATAATATAATATAATATAATATAATATAATATAATATAATATAATATAATATATATATATATATATATATACACACACACACATGTAAAGTCCTCATAGCTAGTGTTGAATGTGAAGTTCAGATAAAAATGAAGAATGTAAAAATTAATTTAACACTAAAATCTTGCCGTGTTTAATTATAAAGTGTAATAAATTATCATATTAAAAATGTATATACTTTATAATTATATGCGTCTTAAATTCGTGTTTTTTTTTTAATTAAAAAAATTATATAACTTGGAAAAAAAAAAGTTGCCACGGTTATTCGTCCGTCATTATCATTTGTGAAAATCATTTAAACATTTTAATATATGAGTCTTAAATTGCAGGGCTTACGACTTATATGTCGATGGCTTTGTATTTGTACGAAACGAAATAAAAATTTTTTATTTATTTATTTATTTTTTTACAAATTTGTGAGCAGTGAATAGTATATAGTAACAATATATAGCGTAATAAATAGCTGTAAATCGTGAAATACCAATTTAGTGGCCTAATATAGCATTATGGATGGTATTATTCAATTTGAATGGGTTTAACTAATAAACTTCGCACAGATTGGATCTACAAAATGTTATTGCTGAACTGACCTATATCCGTCTTCCTTAATAAATAAATTATTTAATATTTTAACCAAAAATGGCCAAATAATGCGTCGGTGTGAAAGTAAAAAAAAAAAAAAAAAAATTCCAGCAATCGAAGATGAGATACTCAGAGTTTGCAAAGTGGCTAATAATGAAATCTTTTTAACCATTTCTTTCATTTTCATTTCTTTTCCAGGGAGGAATTAGCCATGAGGCTCGATCTGACGGAAGCGCGCGTGCAAGTAAGTGCATTTAGTTTTGCTAAATTATTTCTTATGGTATTTTTTCACTATGAAAATAGCGTATGGAATATAAAATAAAATAAAATAAAAAACAAGCAAACAAAACAAAACAACAACAACAAAAAAAAACCCTGTGCTTTGGGAACCATGCAACATAGCGGCTGACTCTGCAGTCTTAATTTATATTTAAGATCATTTATTAAGGCAAACATGTTTTTAAGCAATTTTAGGAATTTTATATGTGCCAAGTGCAATTTTATTATTATTTTATTAATAAAGGTTTACTTAGTGTTTAGCTGGAATATTTGAAAACTATTAGACCCTGATTATATAGGTTTAGCTCTCCTTTCGTCTTCCCACTCTCCTCTCTCCTCTCTTTTTCTATTTGTGCTTTTTTATGTAATATCTGTGCTATTTATGCTACTTTCTTTCCTAGCCACAAACATTTCTTTTAACATAGTTTAATTAATATAGTGCTCACAAAGACAACAGCACGTGCCACACTTTGTGTTTTTTAGTTCTGAGAGGAAATATAAATGCTTTGGGACTGCTTCCAGCATTTCCTGCCCCCCAAACACATCTATTAGAATTTACAATGTTTGAAATGTTGTTAATGAGATGGATGTTGGAAGGATGGAAAAATGAGGTTGTCTGTGCCAGTTTGTCCCCTCACTGGTTAGGAGTTAGGAAACTTGTGCTAATAAGATAGACTTATGAAATTATCTTTGCTGATTTATGACTCACCAAAGTTACATTAGACAATCCTCTAGTTGTAATTTGTTTCTGTTAGCTAAATTTAAAAAAAGAGAAATATTTACTCGCACATTTGTGGTGTGTTCCTTTCCAAAGAAAGGATAGAATATATTCTGATAGAATCTATTTTCAAAATATGGTTTGCTAAATTAATTTGTAAATGATAACCAAATCAACCTTCGTCTCTTTTAGGTCTGGTTCCAGAACCGACGTGCAAAATGGAGAAAAAGAGAGAAGGCTGGGGTTCAACCTCACCGTCTAGGCCTTCCATTTCCTGGACCCATCACTGCAGCACAGCCTCTATGCCATTATCTGGGTGGGGGTGCATTTAGCCCCAGCCTTCACCCAGGCATCGAGTCAGGGTGGCCTGTCTCCCTCCATGGATTCACCCAGCCCATCCCAAACCCTGCACCCCCAACCCGAATCTGCTCTCTGCTTGGAGCAGCAATGCTCAGACACCCTGCCCTTATCAGCCCCTCCTTTGGAAGGTGAGACTTCTTAAGTAATGCTGCATTGGACTAAACTTGTAACTCTGACCTCTGACTAGGAAAAAAGAAAGAAAACTCCCTTTCTGCTCAGAATTCCTAGGTCTCTTCAAACTGGATTTCAGTTCATGACGTCAAAATCAAAATGGCTGCTCAGAACATCAACAGTAAACAAAGTAGCTTTTTTAAATGAATAATTCTCAGGTTAATCAACATACAGTTTCTTCAGTCTATAACAATGACTATACAGTTCACTGAAAATATACATCACTCATCACAGTTAGCGCACTAGATTGTTGCTAACAAAAGACGAACATGGAGGCATCCGTGTTTTTTCCCACTTGTATCTCAAGGCCAGTTAAGTTGAATGCAGCACAAGTTTTAGGGTTTATATGCATCAGTCAGAAAATCTATTTGTGATGCTTTTTAACCAATAACGTTTCTAAAAATTTCTTAGATTCTTCACTCCACTGGCACTTCAAAGACTGCCTGTAACCACCACAGAGAATCCAATTCTGCCTCCCCTTCACATCCCTGATCCTCCTTCCTCATCTTCATCCACTCTGTGTTCCTCTTCCTCGCCCGTGGATCGCCGTGCATCCAGCATCGCGGCTCTGCGGCTCAAAGCCAAGGAGCACTCGGCTCACATCGGCCAGCTCAGTGCCCTCACAGCTAGTACAGCTGAAAAAGAGGCCTAATGCCTCGCTCCCTACACCCAAGACATGAGACCAAAGCTAAAGTGCACTACAGCATGAAGAATCCCTTTGGAACATCGCAATCCTTGAACCAACCTCTATGACTACTGAAGCTTCAAAATGGCTTTAACTGATGGAAGCAATGCCAAAGGGACTGGTCAGCAACCAGAGTTCTGTGTATTTCACAATTAATTTGAATTGTGCATTTATTGTATTGATAGACAGAATATATGTGGGAAAAGAAAAAGCTTTAATGAATAGCTTTAAAGTCTTCTTGTGTGATTAAAACATTTTTTTATATGTGCTTTTTTAATCTCGTGAGCCAGAAACTTAGTTCAGGGAAGAACAAACCTGCACTTCAATATTCAACTGCTGAATGAGCCAAAAATATGTGGAAATAATGAAAATAAAACTGTGAAGTGAAGTGATGTGCTGTCTTACAACTTAAACTGATCAAAACAGGCAGACGAGAAGGTCAGATATGCCAAAACTCATACTTCTGTACCTTTAATAACTTCTTTTTTTTTTAATTATACCTAACCAGGGAATCAGTAAAAGCATTAAACCCTCATGGTGTAAGAAGTCTCATTCTGCAGGTTTTAAGCTTTTCAAGAAAGCGTTATGTTATTTATGATGACGTTATATGCATGCTGAATCCCAGGATTTTGAGCCTCAGCGCCTCCACTGACGTCGTTGTGGTCTAATTTTGTTTCAGCACCATTCACACACATTAAGAAGCTTATTTTGTTCTCCGGTGTTGCTTTGTCCCTTTCAAAAGGTGGATATCGGAATGAATGGCCCTTGCTCGTAAGCCTGGACTTCTTCCAACCAGCGTAATTCTTCCACACTTAAGTCATCATCCAATTAGTTCGGTGTATAAAGTGATTTGTCATCTCATAGATTTCAGTTCAGAGGACAAGAGAAGCGTTTTGTCAAGAGAAGCGGATTTCTATCACTAACTACCTTCTTTTACACCGCACCATTCTACAATGCAATGAATAATAGGAACTGATAAATACTAATTCCCTATGAAAAGAGGTCTTACACAATCTTTTGTCCCACACACTATTCAGGGTAGGGCTCATGAAAAGGTGCAGGGATTAACATAATCAAATGAATCTAGCTAATCTATTTGGGTGATCAACTTAAAGCTCTCTGGAAATGGACATTTTCTGTGCCAGGATATTGTGGGTGAGAAAGGAGCTGATGAGTTATGGTGGGGAGTGAAGGTATTACAGCTCAGCGCAGGTGTCTCTCTGTTTAAGGCTCTGTACACAATGGTACACAATGAGCACTATAACGAGTGTAACGGCTTAAAGATCCGAGATGCAGTGAGGTTTTGATGACCTGAGCAATGTGGAGGCTGATAGTAGCCACCACATTTAGGATTGAGAGAAGAATTTTTATTTTTTTTTGTCTGATCTGTGGTAGAAACTTACACTGTACAGAATTCAGATAACATAGCGACATAGCTGAAGAAGGTGTAAAGCTCTTTAAAAGAGAACAAGAGTACAGGTACTTAATTTGTCGAGGGTTACTGACTTGTCCTAGGTTATGAAATAAAGGTGTTTATGCATCCATGACTACAGTGACTGGAAATTAATTAATTAATTAATTAATGTGGTAATCAAAATCAGTAACCCTGACACCACTGTAGGACATAGTGGTTAATAATGTAATATAACAAAATGTCATAAAAAATAAATTACAAACAAGGAAGGAATTGCTTTATGTGGATAAATTGATCTCAGACAAGGTTTTTTTTTAATTCTTATGACCAGAAACATCAGGTTTAGATAACGTAGCTTTGCAAAGAGAAAGATTGTTTAAATTAGCAGTTATGACTGAGTTTGAAGAAGATAAACAGAAAAGAAAAAAAAACAGAAAATGAGTGAGAGTAATTACCTTTTGACCAGAATAAGGACAAAGGACCAGGAAGATAACACTTTACAGGATTGCTGTAGAATGCTGAATGTTTAATATATGTATGTACCGTATAACGAAGCAGATTTTATTAAAGAAAACATTAAAAGACCTGTTTAACAGCTTGATATGTTGTATGCATCCTTGCCAGAATGCCCTCCTAAAGCACCGTTTCTGTCTCTAATCTGTTGAACTGACCCCATTTAACTCTTCTCCCCTTATCCCTCTATTCTCTCTATCGCTCTCTCTCTCTCACTCTTTCTCTCTTGTATTGATTTCTCACTATTCTCCATTATTGCTTCCTTTGGATTCACACAGTAAAAAGTGCAGCATGTTAATTCTTGTCCAAATGACAGCACTAACAGGTATCTCTGTTTGCCTGCCTTGTGAAGAGGAGCAATCAGAGATAATCGAGTGCTTTTAAGAGTGCTCGTTCACATTCAGCCCCAGCCTGCTCAGCCCCTCATCGCCCTTTAAACATACATGGTTTCTGTGGTGCAAATTCCTGTCATAATTCGACTTAAGTATATTTGTAAATCACAGCTCCTTTGAAACAGAATAACTGAAATCAAGCGCCTTTCATGGCCATTGAAATTTCCACACCACCACCCCAATTGAGACTAATTTTTCAGGAATTGAGCATAAATATAGCCAAATAGTGGCAATCTAGACTGAATGGAAACAGATTATAAACAACAAGGTGTGGAGAACTCTATAGGTACTCCAGTTTTCTGAATAAAGATTTAAACTTTAATCTAAATTGTAGAGAGCTTTCTGTAAATACCACTTGCCCATTATTTCACCCATTTATTTAACATTAAAGCCTCAATTTAGCTATCAAATATAGATGTAACTTGCAGACATGTAATGATTCTTACAGGATTTCATTTGATTCTGTTATGTAGATGATTCAGGTGGTTATCAGTGGTCACTCTGTGTATGGTCTGTCATTGAAGGACGTTTGTCTCAAAACAGAATGACATTTAGTCTAGGAAATGCAATTTTTGCAAAACTGTTTTAAAAAAGTTACTCAAAGGCTATTACTCAAAGTATTGTTGAGATTCATAACCCAGAGTAATAAAACACAATGGGGCATGCTGTTAAAGGAAATAATAAACGACGAGGCGATGGATTATGGCTTAATACAAAGCAGTGTTTCTGTTATCACCCTGAAGGGTTTTATTCCACTTATAAAACAGCAATGTGTCAACAAATTTTCATTTATCAATGAATGACACATTGTGCTTTTACCCATTTATAGTTACACCTAATGTTGTGGAATGGAATGTCCATGAGACGAGTTAGTTGCTGTTACATTATAGGAGATATAAACAGTTGTTCCCTCATCAGCCTATCTTTTTCCTCTTTCTTGAAATTCATAAAACAAATACAACCTCATTATGTTACCTAGAAACCAGAAGGCACAAACTCCTCTGTCCTGAAGACTTAGAAAACTGTTACAAAGCACTGACCCCCAAGACTTTTTACTTTTTTTTTAAAATAGCAACACGTTTTAAAATCTGTTTATTATTAGCCTGAGATCAGCAAAGTTTACATCAGTTACTACAATGTGCAATGATTTAATTGTTTTCTTCCTGACTGAAAAAAAAGAACGATATCATGAAAGTGTGTATTTCATGTGCATGCGCAAAAATCTATGAATTCATATCTGCATGCATGTACACACACTATGACCCTGACCAGAATAAAGTGGTTACTGAAAATGAAAGAATGAATGACAGTGTTGTAGCCAGGGTGGCTCAGTGGTGCAGCAGGAAGTGCACCACTCTGGTTTGATCCTCCCACCTCCCAGAATATTTAGACTGGCTACCCTAAATTGCCCCTAGAGTGAGTGTGAATAACTGAGTGTGCAAAAGTGTGTGTACATGGTGCCCTGTGAGGGACTGCTTCAAGCCCAGTGATCCCCGGATAGGTTCCGGATCCACCGTGACCCTGACATGGATAAAGCCCTTACTGAAGATGAATGAATGAATGAACTTATGTGCACATTGATCAAAGGCAGGTCCTGCATATGCTTTTCATTTCTGATCTATATGTACATACAGTCAGGTCCGGAAGTATTTGGACAATGACGGAGTTTTTGTGATTTTTGCCTTTATACTCCACCACAATGGATTTGAAATAAAACAATCAAGATGTGATCGAAGTGTAGACGTTCAGCTTTATTTTTAGAGGTTCCACAAAAATATGGCATTTACCATTTACCATGGAAGTCCAAATACTTCCGGACCTAACTGTATATTCATCTGACCACTGCAGTACAAACGCTATTACTCTGTTACATCTTTTATGCATCATATATTTTGTACTTGAACACACGTCTTTCCCAGACTCAGACAGAGAGAGCAATCGAGAGGAGAAAGGAACGGATTATGTTTAACGGATTGTGATTGAGTTTTCGATGAGATTCAGAGAACATGATTCAAAGCTGATCTACATGTAAAATTGCAACAGTATGTCCCCAGCAGCAGGCCAGAGACATTGTGGAGAAGATCATTTGAAACACAGCATGAGGTGTGAGTCTCTCTAGAGTAGTCCTATACACAAAGTCCACTTATGTTTCTGATCATTTTCAAGTCCTTTTACAGCAAATTGCTCCTCTTAGCTCCTCCTCTTCCTTATTGTTCTTGTGTCCTCTCACTAATTCTCAATGGATTCTCATTCAACATAAAATTTACATTTTACACAATAAATTCTTATTAAGTCATAAAATTGTACAATTATTAATTTTTTTTTTTTTTTTAAATCAAAGGTGATTCAAGAGACTTTGGGGGATTGATTTAGTCTCAAAATGATGAACTAACTAGCCACTTTGGATAACTGCATGCATAAATGGTGTTATGTTCCCTTTGATTCAAATTTTGTTCAAATTATTAACCATCATTACATCATGTACCTTTTACCATAATGTTTCACGACAAGAAAATTTGGGAGACTACACTGAAAATAATAAATTATACAAATAACTTAAATTATTAATGTTAGGCTCTAAACCAAGCGCCAATTCACCAATCCAGCTCAAAGTCAAGCTGAGCTAATTGCTACATTGCTTCTTGGCTTCATTCATCATTATATACACCATTTGACACTTTCTCATTTCCTTCTTGTCTTGTTTTACCTTTCTTCAGACGTCCTCTTTTTTGACAGTAGCTACTACAATCTGTTAATATTTGGACAAATGTTTGAAATGTTTGCAAGGGTTTCCTGAAATGTCCTTGTACATTGCTGGGCAGAGGTTTTAGTGGGGTTCCTGGATTTTGGATCAGCTTTCAGGGCCCTCCTCTAAGTTCGTGCAAATACTTGCATTGACTGTCCAGTAGCTATGCATCTTATTCTGATACTCTTCCATGTATTGCAAAAGCCAGCAATTCTGCAGTTATGGTACAAGCTAGTGACAATTTTCTGGTTCATTTCCTCATTTAATTCTGAGTAATTACACTTGCACATAACTAATTATCAGTCAAATGAGTATTTGAATTCATCTCACTAGGCTCACTTAATGAAAAACTTGTTATTTTATTCATACCAAATGTAACTGGTGATAATACTCCATACAAAGTGACTGATCTAACACTCTCTCTCACTTTCTCTGATTCTCTATAATCTCAATTTACACCATATGTGGGCTTCAGTCAAATCTAAATGACTCTGTTATTTCTCTACACCAATTAATTCTTCTCACCATCTCTCTGTTGCCTTCCTCTCACTCAATCACTTTTTTGAAACTCATTTGACTTCTGATATGTTCCATGCTGCGTTTCAAGCATTCCAGTAGGTAATAGCATACAACTATCACAATCATTCACTATCATGTCTCCTCCAATTTTCTATGAGATCGGTATGTCTTTCAAAAATAGTCTCAGAATGATTAGGATTAGTGTATATGATACAAGTGAGATCACATTTCATGAACGGTCTGAGGTGGATTCTGGTCCTGAGCTTTGATTAGATTCTTTTGACCTCAGAAACTATGGTATGATGACAGGATATATATTCAGTTTTAAAGTAAATATACCAGATAGAAACTCATATTATTTATATACAAGAGATGCAAACTGACCATAACCCTAACCCTAGCCCAGTAAACTTTGAATTGTACTTTTGAATGATTGATTATGAAAAAACCATGAAATGAAATGAAAACCATTTTTATTTTCATTATCTGTTGTAAAATGGCAGTTTTGGTTTTAATTGTATACCAGTGTCTACAAAACATCATTCCTGAAAAAACATTGAGACCTGTTTCTATTCTAAATTGTGCTTGAAACATGACTTTACTCATTATCGACTGAGCACCTACATCAGTTGTTTGCAATTGTTTTCTGCGTTTTATAGAGGGATTATAAAGGTTCTCCACGTCCAAGTGTCTGGTTCTCACCATCACCTAACTATTTTTCTATTGGCCGTTCTACAGGTTAAATGTCAGTGCCTTATCACCTTTGTGAAACCGTTACATGCAGGGACCAAGAGCGACTGAGCCCTCAACTCACACTCTCTAGCTTTTTCCTCTCAATCTCAATCTTTTTTTTTTTAAATCAGTCTCCATTGTAACAAATGACACCATTTCACCGAGATGGAATCATTTCGAAAGCGATTGCCAGTCTTTCAGAATCAGCAGCAGCAAGTCAATCAGCTGGAGCACTCAAACACACTCTAGAGTGATTACCCCGTGAATGGGGAATTTGCAGGGTTAGGGGTCCCAGCTCGGGCAAGGTTACTTAACACGCCACTCTGTTCTGCTTCAGCTCAGAATAAGACAGTACAGGGGACAGTGTCTTGTCAGTAGGGGAATTTTTGTGGCGTTTGCTCTTATGATGACATTTAAAATGCATGAATGTGAGTGGACTCCATGTAAACGAAAAGTTCAGACGCAACTTCAGAAAGTAGTTTGCTTTTGGAAATGCAAATCAGTAATAAATTGAGTCGAGTTGGATATAACCCGCCTGAATCCCATCCCTTTTGTGTTTGTAAACAGGCCTATTTCAAAAATAAATGATGTGAATTGCAAATGTCTTTCCTGGTTCAAGCGACAAAATTGGTCCCCGAAACAGCTTTGTGCCTTTCAAGCTGCCCACAAATATGTTTTTTTTAAATTGACATTTAACTCTGTCTCATGTTTATATACAGGCATACAGTGACAAATTGTGCTCAACTCCTTTTTGTCTACAGATGGATACCGAAGAGAGAAGAAAAAAAAAAAAAAAACAATTCTAGCACCTGTCAGCTCATTGGGAGAAAATAGCTCCAGAATTGCATAATTGCACCAGTCAGTGTCTAATGCAGTGAAGAGAGACAGGCCTGCAATGCATTCCACCCCATTTAACCTAACGAGCAAGCTATGCTTCACACCAAAGCTTATTCAGGGCAAACAAGCAGAAATATATTCTTTCTTTGCTGTCTGTATTTTCTGAGATTTTCACACTTTTAAATCTCTAACCTGACCTGGTTGGCTGCAGCTCATGTGCTTTTACTAAAGCTTTGGAGTTTGCAATGTTAGCCATTTGGGAAAATAAGCATACACGGCCCATGTTAGTTCAAACATGATATCTAGCCTATTAATCAGAATCTCCTCTACGTTTATCCGAACTTTTCTTTTTGCTTGCTAATGAAAAATGCCAAACAGAGATTGTGTATTTGTTGTAGAATCAAGGGACAACCAAAGACAGGTTGAACCTTTTTTTTTTATATATAAGAGCATACATTTGTATTAAAAAGGTTCAATTACAGCCAAAGCCTCAATTTCCTATTAAAAGAAGCCTTCTCTTGTCATCTTCTTTATCAGCCTCTTCCTATTCATCCATCTGCCCTTCCATTCAACTGAGATCATCACTTTCTCCCCATGTCCCATTTCCCCACCCCTCATCTGCCCCAGCTGCAG
This sequence comes from Pangasius sanitwongsei, assembly GCA_037576675.1. Taxonomy (NCBI): domain Eukaryota; kingdom Metazoa; phylum Chordata; class Actinopteri; order Siluriformes; family Pangasiidae; genus Pangasius; species Pangasius sanitwongsei. The sequence continues at coordinate 3,518,755 of CM075017.1, read as the reverse complement.
AACAGCCATAATTGCTGTAATGTGTTAAACACCATGGCAACCGCTGCTAAATCCTGAGTTAATATAGACCTGCAGCTCTCAGAGCACTCCTATTATTTTTTGATGATTTGAGCAAAGACATACACTCACTGGCTGACTTTATTAGGAACATCATACTAATACTCGGATAGGACCCCCTTTGCTTTTAGAACAGAATTAAATCTTTGTGGTAGGGATTCCACCACATTTGGCCCTGGAGCCAGACTTTGGACACCCCTGGCTTAGGAAGGTGTATTATTTAAAAAAAAATATTCCACCAGCTAAACAATATTGGGCTATTTCATTTAAAATGGTTCATTTAATTTATCCTGCAAACAAGGTCCTGCTAAGATTTAAAGTTGATCCAGTTTTGTGTACATTCAGATTTCAGATCATTTCAGATTTCTGAGATAACTAGGGCATTCATGGTCTATTAGAGAAATTATTCTCAGATTTGTCAAGACACTATTTGAAGAATATTCCCCTTTTTTCTGACGAAGCCTCAGCAATCAAGTCAAACAATGTCAATAAGATGTGTTCCTGGCTGGAGTAGAGCAATATCTGCTGAAAACCCTGCAGCAGCTCGACCTCTGTTCTTTATCTAACTCAACCATTTACAACTAAATCTCCTTAACAGAATAAAGCTTTGACTCTGTGATGTTAATTTGTTGCTGGTTTCATTCCCCTCTTTCATGCATATGAACCACAATCAATTATTAACATTCTTCTCAGGTAATACTTAAGATTTTAACACTCTGGAGTTAAGAAATTTACACTGTACAAGTTTCTCTTTAAAATCTAAATAAAATGTCAATAATTAAGACCCAGACCAATTTATAATATTTGCAATATTGGGTGCAGTGTTTATTTCTTCTTTCTGTTCTTCTTCTTCTTCTTCTTCTTCTTCTTCTTCTTATTGTTGTTGTTGTTGTTGTAGAACATCTTCAGGGTTTCCTGAAAGAAAAATACAGAGTGAATTTAGTCTACACAACATGTGTGTGTTTCACAACTAGGTAGTGTGTGTGATTGCTTTATTGATGGAGCGTTTTATCCCTGTGTAAACTGTGATGTGACGATAAATCTAAACTATAAATCTAAAATATTGTTGTGTGCCACATAAGCGATTATCAGCACATTTCCAGTTTTCATTAAAGATCCTCACCGGCTTGTGACCAGCTTCCCTCACCTTCAAGAGAGCGTCCATTTCATCCTACACACAAACACACACATATATCATGCATGTGTAAATTAAAGTGACATGCATATAAAGATTGAATAGGGGAGTGATATATGTAATTGTGAATATATGTAAATGATGAGAAAACTGAGAAATGTAAATTGAGAAATAATTCCTAAAATGTGTGTGTGTGTGTGTGTGTGTGTGCTTATCCTGGTATGCTGGAGCTCCGGCTCTCCGATAATTTTCATTTTCTCATAATTGTTCTCGCCCTCCAAAAGCATCCAGGTGATCTTATTGGCATCATCTGCAGAGAGAGAGAGAGACAGAGAAAGAGAGAGAGTGTGAGGTGTGTGAAAGAGGAAGAGTGATTGGTGCCATCTATCCAATCATGTAACATGGGCAGGGCTCAGACGCCCGACTCTTTCTATGCACTATTATTGTGTAACAAAAGCAAGAGGAGTTGAAAGCAGGTGCTTGCAGAAGTTTTGAGTCTCCACAAGGAAACATAAAAAAAAAGTGCATTAAATCACTGAGTTGTGGAGCAGGAGTGCATATGAGCCATATTTATGTGTGTGTTTGTGTGTATATATGAGTGTGACACTCATGTGCCATCTGGATCTGGTCGTCTACCAGAGCAGACTCCAACAGGTAGATAGTCAGATGCTTCCCAGCTGGTCGATGCATAATATTATTATTATTATTATTATTATTATTATTATTACAATAAGATTTGTATCATTACTGACTTATGTGATATATTGTAATTTAAAGTATACAGAATATTGTTATTGTTGTGTGTGTGTGTGTGTTGTTCTGTATTTTGTTCTTACTGTTGTGTCCTAGTCCTGCTGCACTTCACTCACAGATGTAAAATGTGCTTCATCTGCATCTGGAGCTTGAGTTGGAGCTGGAATCTCATCTGCAGCTGGAACTAGAACTGAGACATTATCTGCAGTTGAAACTGTGTCTACAGCTGGGACACTTTCTTTAGATAGCAGAGTGTTTACAGCTGGGACACTTTCTTTAGATGGAAGAGTGTCTACAACTGGGACACTTTCTTTAGATGGAGGAGTGTCTACAACTGGGACACTTTCTTTAGATGGAGGAGTGTCTACAACTGGGACACTTTCTTCGGATGGAAGAGTGTCTACAACTGGGACACTTTCTTTAGATGGAGGAGTGTCTACAACTGGGACA
>CM075017.1:3490328-3516260 GCA_037576675.1 Pangasius sanitwongsei | reverse complement strand
TGGCACTGTGTCTGCCACTGGATCAGTATCTGCAGATGTTGGTGTAGTCATATTTGTACACTCTTCATTCATACATGGCACCTGACTGGTTGATGGTGTGATGGAACCACTGGTCTGTTGAAGCACCGGTGCAGGTTGAACCACATCGGGCATATTCAGGACATCTGCATACAGAAAAAAGCACCAAAGACATATAGTTACAGGCTATAGTTACACGGGGATAGAAAACGGCTTTTATAGAGAAGACGCGGGCCAGTTAACATCTGTCTGCTGGCAGGATTTAGAGGTAGGAGCAGTACAGCAGGTATTTCCAATGGCTCAGACAGTGTTAAACAAGGTTGAATGGTTGCTAATGGTTTCATCATAGAACACGGATTCTCCATCTCGGAGTACAGATTTTATGAACAATATTAGAGTCATTATTTCAATGTGTACAATATGTTGGCTATTTATTGAATGGCTATTCATTGAGAACCAGTGGCAGCAAGTCAATCAGCTGAACCACTCAAACACACTCTATAGTAATTACCCCGTGAATGGGGGTATTTGCAGGGTCTTAGCTTGGGGAAGATTTGTTAACACGCTACTTGTTTTTGTGTTAGTGAGGTTTGGATTAAACCCATTTAATTCAAGCGACCAAACAGGTTACAAATGATAACATCTCAATTAATAATAGAATAACTTTGATAATGGTGGATTATAATTTCCACCCTTGTAACAAAATGGGAAAAAATATCACGAACCTCTTTCTATGTTTCATCGACTTCATTTGAGAATCTTACCTTAGACACTCTGCCTCTTAATAAAAAAATAACAGTTTTTTTAAATGTCAGCCTAGAAATAAAAAAAGACCTTTTTAAAGTTTTCATTGTGCATTTTCATAATTAAAATAGACTTGTATATGGATTTTACACAGCAAACTTGCGCATACAAGATTTTCTTATCATAGATTCTAATGGGTCGTAATGAACTCTCTCTTTATATTCCTCAAATGCAAATGCTATGAATATACGGTATGTTTTGACAAATATTACTACATGCCAGTGAAACCAGCATGATGAATGCACGTATATTTAGAGTTTTACTGTTCTAGTATGTGCATAAATTCGCAAGTTGACATTTCATCTGTAGGTTTCGGTTTAGCTATAGATCACATACCCCCGAGTAAACAAATTCCTGACATTTCTCAGAAGCAATTAGCATTACACTTTGCATGACTGTGACAAAAGTTTAAAAGAGTAAGCATTTCTACATGTCTACACTTTACTGCATTAAGCTGGGGCTACTGCCTGATTTTTAGGTGTCACTTGTGCCAAACTAACTATGGCAATGCATGCTTACCTGGTATATTTGTTTAATTCATAAAGCACCCATTTCCCTTTTATCTGTACAAGGTGAACAAATAAACTTGAAAAACTCATAAGCAGTTAATATTTCCTGATAACTCCAGATGCCTTCATGCAAACAAACCTGCGCTGGAGGCTTATAACGACACTGTGCAAGACATTGCAAAAAACAGGGGTTTCGCTTTGCGTCATGGAAAAAGTTCAATATGACACAGTGCTTCCCCAGGAGTATTGGTGGGCAAGAATTAGTGAACAGCATGTAAAAATACAAATCATATTAAATATTTTTAAAAAAAACCAAACATTTAATCTTATCAATCAGTCCAGAAGTAAAGTTTGATCTTTTTATAATCATTTGTTTAAATACTTTCTTTATGTAAACATCACAAAAATCCACTCAATTGACAGTTTATTAGGAACAGGAGGGGAGATACAGGATAATGTGCCTATTAATTTGATAAATGACATCATCTAACAGCTTTTCAGTTGTCATTTAGATGTCAGTAATGAGTAGGTAGAGGTTTTCGCCCACATTCCATACACAGAAAAAGTGAAAACCACAAAAATGGAGAAATGTGGTTTTCACTGGAAAGTGAGAATCAGGTTCATGCTAGTAAATGTCGTCGTTAATGTGATCGTCTGTTTACTGCTCGGATGTCTTTTGTCTAATTAGGAAGCATTCCTTGGCTGATCCACTAGCAATGTGGTTATTTGTAGTGGTACAAAGCTAATGGTGGTACATGGTTGGATCATTAGATCATCCCAGTTGGGATTCATAGAGATTCCAAGGAAGTTGAATCCGCTTGAAACCAACAGAAATTGGCAAACATTTAGTTCTTATAAATTGAACTTGTTTTAAATGACAGAATTTGAATTTCCTCTTGGGATACTTGGGTTTGTATATAGAGCCTGGATGAAAGAACCTTAACATGTTTATTCATGTCTAACTAAGAAAATCATGGCTGAGGTTTTGTATGAAAATGTTAACAGATAACTTACCTACCTACAAAGGAATGTATTAGAAGAAAACGTCTACCTCTGGGTGATTACAAGACAGCAGGCGAATTAAACATGCAATTTTCTGCTTCCTGATTTGATACCCGTTATGTTGCATATTATTTGCTAATCATAGAACTAAATGTACATCAATATACATAGACATTTTAAGTCCTAACTAGACTGTGCTAAGCTGACAAGCTGTCAAAGAGAGAAAGAGTGTGCAAGAATGAGACTGAGAAATGCTCTGGTATAAGATTGCATTATATGAGTGATAATTAGCGTGGGATTGAGTTAAATCTCCCTCTGACTTGTCACATTTGGCTTAGAGAGCTACATTAATTCCAAAAATCCAAAATGCTATGTATCTTATTTTAGCAACAACAGTCCTGAACTCTGACCATTAGAGTTGTGCATGTTTATACAGTGCTATGTGTGTATGTGGTTGTTGTGCGTATTGGCAGTGCTTCATACGATTGCTGATGATAGGATGCTAGATGCTTAGATCTCCATTTGCAGGCATTAGATTAGCACCATTATTTCTGACCAACATAACCCACCTGTTGAAATCCCTCTGCTCTGGAGGTCACCCGTGATACACAGACCATACACAAACAAATCACTTCCAGCCTCCAACCCAACCCATACACACACACACACACACACACACACACAAATATCCACACAAAGGCACACTCGCATCCAACATGCCCTCCCTAGAGGTTTGAAATAAGCAACCTAACTTGGTGCAAAGATGTAGGAAGTCTGTGCTTTGTCACAGGACATATTTTACAATTTTGGACAAGACAGAAGAAAATGCTGTGTTGAAACAATGTTAGTCTGTGAGTGTATATTTGTCTGCCATGCTACTCATTTGCAGTATGAAATTAAACCCTTGCAGGATTTCTATCAAAAATCTTCATCTTAAAAACTTAAAAACAGATACAGATATGAATAGAAGGCACACTATTTGTTTTTCTTTCCAGAAATGTTCACAGAGTTTCTGGGTGTGACTAGAGGTGTGCATTAAGACTGAGATCCCATGGGATGCAAACTAAAAAAAAGTAAAGTGGAGGTTTTTACTTTCATGCCGGCATGGGCGAGTGGTCAGTTAAGAAGCTTTTGCGACAAAGAAAAACCATGTTCATTAACTAGAAGAAGAACATACAGCGCTAATTCATTCATCCTTGGTAACTGCCTGGTCAGGGACACATTTGTTTAAATTAGGTTTATATTTTGGGAATTAGAACTAACTAAATTTGTTAGAAAATATAGAAAAAACAAACAAACACGTGCACATCTCAAGTGATGTAGCTGAGGTTGAGGAACTGTCAGAGCCAGAATTCACAGATTATGCAGACAGTGCTTGCATTTCTACCTCTTTTCTACCTCTGGCTTTTTTCCAGTGATTTCCATTGTTTCCAGGCAAGTAGTCATAAGGTTTATATTTAATTAAAAATAAAAAAAGAACTTTGTATGGATATTTGGCACAAGCAAATACAGATACAGATAGAGTCATCGAATTACATGCCTAATATAGAATGTATACTATTGAAGATAGATCATTCAGTGCTTTCGTAGGCTTCAAAATTGATTTCAAGCTCTAGAAAAGCTTGAACCTAACCAATGGAGCACAATTGGCTGTGCTGTCTGGGTGGGAGGGGCATACTCTCTTTCCCGTGCCAATCACAGTGACACTAGTCAACTGTAGGTGTCTGTGAGCTCATGTTTGAACATGGAAGGGGGTAGATAGCACTTTCCTCCAAGTGTGTTACACTGCTCTGTGATGCAGCATGAGCAGCAGTTTGAAAATATGTGGATGGCTGGCTTCATATACAGTATCTCGGTAGCACATGTTAACTTTGATCCTCTCCCTTTGGTAGCTGTCAAATCATAGAGGAGAGCTGGATGCTGGGTGGGAATTGGCATGTGAACAAATTGGGGAGAAAAATGGGGGAAATTTTTTTCCAAAAAGACCTGCCACATTCTGGGATTATTTGAATTTCTTCTAGACTGAATTGGGTTTGCTGCACTTATTACATTTGTTTTATGCACACATGGTATTCTTTAATATCAAAAACCATCATGGGGTTATATAGTCACTTATTCAGCCTCTAATTCAGTTTGGTTTTACAGTCATCCTTGGCCAGTGGTGAGGCGCTCATAGGCAGAATATATCGCCTGCCAATGGGCCCGAACAAGGCATAACGAGTGGGGAGGGAAGCAGATGCATCTTGTCAAGGCAAAAAAAAAAAAAGGCACACAGTGATATATGATAGCAATTTATTTTTAGATCATTTTATATTTGGCAATTCAGTTGCGATTGCACAGTTGATTTATTTATTTTCTGTTAAAAATAAAAAAAATTAAAAATTACAGCACCAAAGCAAAACCATGTTTATTTACATGATTGAAATACTTAAGTTTTCTAGCTAGGCTTTATATCCCGTTTATAGGCATTATAGAGTAAACAAAAAAACTTTCCCCTAGCTTAAATGAACTGTCCATTTATAATGAAATGAATGATGGTTGAACAAAATGTAACATCATGTGATTTACAGTGTGATTTACTGATCACTGGTTGGTACAATGGTAAAAAAAAAAAAAAAGGCAAAAAATATATATATATATTGTTGACTTATTTAGCAAACTAAATAAAGTTGGCTATAGGCTAGCCCGGTGCTAAAAATGAATGCAGTTGTTCCTAGCAGGCATGCTAGTTAATTAGTTAGCCTGCAGTTCAGTAAATATGTTCATTTATCTGACAGTGCTGGTGCAGTGTTAAAATGGAAAGTTTGTTTGTGGGCTGCTGCTATTAGCAATTGTTATATGACAAATAAAATGTACAAAAATGAATGTTAGAGGGTATTCTGCCATGCCAAGATATTTGGCCAAACATGGAATAGCTTCTAGGCAGAAACTGATAATTGGTCCATGCCTTTTTATGTAAGGCAGTTACCAAATGTCCTCACAACAATAAGAAAATCTGAGAGTTTTGACCTTGTGGGAACATTTTATTTGGCCTCCACGAGGAAAACTACTTTTTTAAATACAAAAACTGCAGCTTCTTTTTAAAAAACTAAAAGAGCCAAAACATTTCCTTTTGGTTACTGAGATTTTGGTTAGATCTAGGTGTAGCATAGCATTAATTAGCTGCATTAGTGGCAATGGAAGGTCCTTGCATGGATAGTAAGACAAACGTGTGTGTGTGTGTGTGTGTGTGTCATCAAAGTGGTACACGACATCCCGGGAGGGAAGGTATGGTGAGGAGAGAGGGATGTATGGTGTGATGACTATAGTGAGAGACAGGTGTCGATGGTGGTTTCATAACAGAGAAGGAGACATCAAGAGTGTCAACTTATATTATAGAAGTAAGCTTAACCATTATTATGAGTGATGCCATGCGCTCTCTCCCTTAATGAATGAGATCTACATTAGTGCTGACTGACAATGTTGCTCTACTCACACTTCTAATTAGATTCCTCTGTGTTGTAGGCCGTGTTGAGCTACCCCACCACTCATTAACCTCTCGCCCTTGGTCATCCAGCAACTGAGAGGATGTTTCATCAGCTCCAGCAGCTGAGCCTCTGCGAGGGGGAGAGAGCAAGGAGATGAGGGGGGTTGGGTGAAAGACAATCAGTTTGACCATGGCCTGAGAATGCTCCATGCCACATGCCCATTCCCAGTGGAGAGAAAGAATCGGCATGGATAATGATACTTAAACCATCTTACATGAAATCAGAGTCTGTGTTGTAAACCTGTCAGTTATATCCTTATCTTTATTGTTATATATTCATTCATTCAATTTCAGTAAGCACTTTAGCCTGGTCAGGGTCTTGGTGGACCTGGAGTCTATCCTAGGAACGCTGAGCAGAGAAGACACCCTGGATAGAATGCCAATTCAGTCACACCTAGGGGCAGTTTTAGCATAACCAACCCTCCTACTGGCATGTTTTAGGGAGGTCAGAGGAAACGGGAGAACCTGTAAGAAACACACGTTGATATGGGAAGAATATGCACAGAAACTCCACACAGACAGTAGCCCAAGCTCAGGATTGAACCACAGACCCTGGAGTTGTGAATGCTTCCCAATGTACCACAAATGCCATCCAGCAATTACATAGCTATAGTTAGATTTATACTTAAAAAAAAAAAGTGAAATGTAGATCATAAATCTGTCCTGCAGCAACATCTTCTCTCTCATTCTTTTCATCAAATTGCATCCACTTCTGCTATGTAACCACCTTGTCAGTGGAAGCTGATGACTACTGCAAGGCCAGTTAAAGGGTGGTGCGTGCATGCTCAGGCAGTGTGCTCATGGAACCCAAACTTGCGCGTGCCCGCAAATCCCCAGAAATCCACCGCTTATTCAGTACAGCTGCCTGTACTGGCATGCTAGCACTGCCACCTCATAAATCAAGATGCCACAGGTCCCACAAATACACACAATGAACACTGTAGAGCAAACTTAAACAGGATAGCACAATGCCAGGGACAGAATGAACACATGGATTACATATCAGCTCAAAATTCCTCAAAGAATAAATTTGTCAAAATGACTGACCTTCTGACCTGCCATCTATGTGTAAAACATAGAGGGGACTATTGATCATAGCACATAAATCAGATACATAAAATGATATTTAATACGAATGGCAGCCTGACTTAGCCAGTATAACTTCTAAGAGCATGTCCAACATATTTCTGTGTCCTCATGATGAGCGGGATGAGAACCAATGCTACTGAGTTGTTAATAATGTAAATCTCCTACCTGCCTCACTCCCTCATCCCATATTTTATTTGCTTCCTGGAAACCCAAATGTCATGATTTATAATTCTGAAAACAAAGGGCATGTAACCTTTGAATGCAAACTGGCACAAGGTGTTGAGGAATGTTTGCGGTCGTCATTTCTCTGGCTCTTTGAGAGCCACAGCAGCTGAATTACGAGCTCAGACATGGACCACATTTTCACACCAGTCTCTACTACTGCACAGATAACCTGGCTAATTTACCTTTGTGGTGGCTCGCCAACAAAGCCATAGCTATTAAGCCATCTATTGTGTACTATACTTGATTACCAGTAGCTAAATTGAGTTTTCATAGATCAGCATCACAATCCTAGGCATCAGACATTCTTCGGATTCCTTTCCCTCAAAATTCCCAACCTTTACACAGTTCCTAGAAAGCTGACATGTTGATTGGTGGTTTTTCTGGCTTCCAGGCAGGTGCAAGTTGATCAGATGACATTTATGACTACTCTTCTGTCATTACTTTCTCGGATATCACTACTGTTCCAGGCTTTCAAGAAAACGATTATTAAAGGTTATTGTCATTCCTCCATTACACAACTGTTCTGTCACCATTTGGGTGTCAGCAATAATAAATCAATTGGCAATCTCTCGGATCACAGAGAGCAAACTGACAGTGGCAGGAGGACAAATACAGTGCCTTCCATAACCCCCTTGAACTTTTCCACATTTTGTAGTGTTACAACCTGGAAATGAAATAAACTTAACTGAGATTTTACCATTTGATTTGTACAATATTATGTTTAACATTTGAAGATCAATCTTTTTTCTTTTTTTTTTTAAATTAATACAAGGTTTAAATAAAAATGAAGACATTTGCTGGTTAAATAAGTACCAGGTATTGACCCCCCCAGGTGGTAGAACCACATTTGTTTGCAAAGTCTTCTCAGATATGTCTCTTTTTGCACATCTGGATCCTGATATTTTGGAAAAATTACTCAAGCCATGCCAGATTGGATGGAGATGGTTGATGAACAGCAATTTTCACGTTTTGCCAAAGATTGTCAATCTCCGCTCCTTCAGTGTTACCCTTGGCCTCTTGTTTGCTTCTCTGACTAATGTCCTTCTTAACCAAGTGAAAGACTTTTGTCGTGCCATGCTCTTTCCATTTTTAATAACGGATTAAATGATGCTCCGTGAGATGTTTTTTCCCAGTTAGAGAACTTTGTCCCGGTATGTTCTCTAACAAACTCAGGGTGTTTACAGGAACAAATCATGCAACCCTTTAATTGCACACAGGCTGACTCCATTCACCTAATTAGGTGATTTCTGAGGGCAACTGGTAACAACAAAACTAATTTAAGAGTTTTAGAGCAACAGGGTGTTGTATACTTATGCAATGACAACTTTACTTTTGCTTATTTATAAATAAATTTGCTAACTATATTCAATATTATGAGCTATTTTGTGTAGTGTCTTGGCACATCATTCAGTTATGTTCATTTCAGTTCCAGGCTGTAAGACTACAAAATGTGGAAAAGTTCAAGGGGGGTGGAAACTAATGTAAGGCACTCTAGTATTGTTTTATTGGAACAGTGGCAGAGTCTCCACCTGAATATAGACATACACCATATGAGCACAGTTCTGAAGGAGAGCTGGTCTTTCTGAGAAGGAATTCCATCCCTTGGGGTTTGTCCAAACAGAGACTGCGCATTCGCTGCAAGTCATTCTGCCGACTCCACGCCAAAAGTTCATTCTATTAATTTAGATGGCAGCTCATTTGACCCACTTCCCCGAAGCTGGTAGCAGATAAAGCAGCTGCAGACTTGTGTCCTGGCGTAACGCCACTGCTAAATGCAGCTAGTGAGTAACTCTGGAAGGTGATTGTGATAATCTGCTTTGTTATATGTCCTGCACTGCGGGAATGCCTCAGAGACACAGTGGAGTGGCTGGCTGCCATTTCACTTCTGAAGACAATACAAGGGCATGCATGCTGCATTTGTGGTGCTGACAAAGCCCTTTCGAGACAAATTGGTGACCCACTGTATATTTCTGCTGCGGTTGTAGAAGTGATTAAATAATGTAACTCCTATTTAATCAGCAATTTATTGTTGGTGCAACAAAGGATGTCATAAATCATGAACTGATTTATGATAATAATAGCATAGGTACTGTGCTAACTCACAGGTAATGAAATATTAAATGGAGAGCACTGACTTGCTGTGTGCTGTGTAACTTAACAATTCAGTATTTGCAGAGGTAAGACACATGTAGCCGGCCCTGTTTGCTGAGACATGGTAAAAACAGGTGCAAACATACCACGGCTGATTGTTATGTCCCTTTACAACAATGGCCCTGAAATGAATGTAACAAAGATATCAGTGAAGTAATGGATACTGCTGGAGAAGGACAGCTTACACAAATAGCAGGAAAACTCAGTTGCTCAGTTGTTCTCCACACTTCTGCCTCAAATTAAAGGTTACCTGTGCTCCAAAAATACATCGCGACTATCAACAGGGTTCTGGTGCAAAATGTGGTGTGAGTTTATATTTCGTATAGTTTCATTTCATATAGTATATTTCTTTGAGTTTATAATTCATCGCTGTCATGGTGGTTCAGGGATGTAGTGGTTCAGTGATCAGAAGGTCATGAGTTCAAATCCCAGCACTGCTAAGCATCAGCCAGATTAGGAAATGTCATTACGATGGTGAACTCTAGAATCTCTAAAACCTTCAAAATTTCAATGTAGAACCTGCCACAGAGGGTCCAAGTAGATCCCATGTAGGAACCCTTTGGGCCAGAAGTGGTGAGCTTGAACAAGCACTGATTCATTAATTTTTTTTTTTTTACTCACTTTCTATCAGAAAACTGACTAACCAGATGATTGTTGTGTAATATGAGCACTAAACTGATCTGGGGAGTTGGCCTGCCTCAAGAGGATCTACTGCCATCTAATGGAAACAATGGAGTGAACACTTACTTTTTTTTGTTTGCTTTTTGATTTTTTTTTTTTACTGGAAGGAACTGAATAATCCTGATGAGACATTAGGACTATCCTAGAGCTGTGTGATTAAAACACAACATAATGATGATGAATACAGAAATATCAATACTTGACAGCTGTAACACTAAAACTGTAACAATTCTTACATTTTGAAAGAACAAGTCACTCTCTGGAAGATGGATTTAAAGAAATTGCTTGTGTAGGACACATAAACCATATTTCATTGTCAAAACATCAAAAGTTTGTTAGCTCTTTCATTAATAACTTAATTAAATAACTGTATTAATATAATTAGTTAAATCGTATTACTTTAAATACAGATTCTTGTGTTGCTTAAATCCTGGAGCAGGAAATACTTTTACAAATACAATTGTACTTGGTTGCTGTACTTCAGTACTATTTCGGAAAATTGTACTTCACTCAAGTATTGTTGAAAGTAAACACTTGTACTGTTAGTCGAGTAAATTTCCAAGAGAAAAAAAACAGACCTTTTACTCCTTACATTTTCATTTTAACCTTAAAAAACTCACTACAAATCTCAAATGCAATGAAAATTCACCATTAAAGCTAAAGAAGTATGTTCAGTTAACTTTAAGTTAGATATAAATATGTAAATTAGCTTGTTAAATTAGCTAGCTAAGGTTTGTTTTCATTGCTAATGTGCTAATGTAATTAAACATTAGCAAACCAGCAAGCCAGGTTTGTAGTCAGTGCTTTTCATCAGCTAAAAATATTTTCTTTTTTGACGCAGTACCCATACTTTCCCATAAGTACAGATTCTGAGCACTTTTTCCACCCCTGCTTAAATTCCATCATATAAAGCACACAATGTCTATGAATATAAAATATTATTCTATAAAGAGGAGATACAGTATCAGAGAGTAATTTATATCTTTAACGCATTTATTATATGCACCTAATTTTTTTTTTAAAACTCACAGACATTTAATTAAACATTAATCAGTTCTTTTACAAAGAATTTGTTATTTATTTTTTATACTTTTTATTTTTATAAACACACAACAGATAATACATCAGATAAAAACAACTTCTATAAAACGGTCACGTAAAACAGATTAAATAATACAGTTATTACATAGGCTATTCATATAAATACTTTCAGAAGATACTCCATCCTTCCATCCATCCATCCATCCATCCATCCTTCCATCCATTTTCTTCCGCTTACCTGGGTCCAGGTCGTGGGGGTATCAGGCTAAGCAGAGATGCCCAGACCTCCCTCTCTCTATCACCCTCCTCCAGCTCCTCCCACGGGATACCCAGGTGCTCCCAGGCCAGATGAGAGATATAATCTCTCCACCTAGTCCTTGGTCTGCCACGCTGTCTTCTCCCTGGGGAGGCGTCCAGGAGTCATCCTAGAGAGAGGCCCGAACCACCTCAACTGGCTCCTTTCGACGCAGAAAAGATAAGCTATATTCATATATTCATAGGATATTGTCAATAACAAAATGTCCCCAAGAAGGATAGATTTAAAAAAAACAACAACAACCAGTAGACAAGCTTTTACTGAGTCTGTCTGAAAGCCTCATAATTTTTATGATAATAAAAATGCATTAATGCATTTAGATAAAGTAGATAATGTAAATAATGTAAATGCATTTTTGTCTGCTGTGAGTGAAGTGAAGAAGATGGCAATGTGCATGAACCCGTTCTGTGTACTCTAGCCCATTGTCTAGCCCATTTCTATTGTCCATAATGCTTGTTTTATTAGTTTGCATGTTTGACTGTTGTATTTTCTTTTTTGACTGAAGGTGGAGATGGAAACAGTGGATGAGAATGGCACGAATCCATCAGAAAAAGTTGGAAAGCATAACAGGTGCAGTTGCCGTGGAGGAGGATGAGGAACAGAAGGCTTCAAAGCTTTTGAAATCTGCATTATGTTAAGGGTGCAGGTCAATACGTAAGAAAGACACTTTTTATTAAGCCGAACCGTCCTCAAACCATGCTTTGTCTTGCGCCATTCAGAAGGCAAACACTGCTAAGAGTAAGCTCACCATCTCAAACGGCTTTGTTGATCTACTCCACACCATCAGCCAGGATACTGCTCTCACCACCAAAAGTGCACCTAGAAGTAATCAGTTTCCCCTGTGGACTCCAACATGATTGCTGACTACTAGACGGATGATGAGAAGCCATCAATGTTCTTAAAATCAGCATGGTATGTGAATCACTATTTCAGGAACACAGAGGAGCCCATGGCTGCTAAGAGGAGTGAGAAGAATAACGCACTGGTAAAGATGGATGAGACGTCTTTCGAGCAAGACATGACCAAAAAGGTCACTTTATTATAAAATGGCTGTCAGGAATCAGGAGAGAAAACAAAACTGAAAACTGAAGAAAAAAATAAACTCGAAAAGAAAGAACTTTTCTGCAGAGTGAAACGTCACAGACGTGAACTGATTAGAAAGAAAAAGGAAGAAGAGAAAAGTTCGAAAAGGCTGAAGAAAAAGATAAGATAAAGTGGTTGTACCATAATAAGGCCACACAGACTGTATCACCTGTATGTGCTGTGCGAAGAGCAAAATCATCATTACACAATCAACATAAAAATAAGGTTTAAATTAAATTTATGGAATGAAATATTGGAATATTAAAGGAGCATAATGCATGTTTGCTTATTGTCATTTAACAGAAATCTTTAATAGAATACTTTAGTTTTATTTATATTAAATTTATATTAAATTCCTGATATGTTCTATGTTGACATAAATATGCAGAACAAAACAAGCAAAAATGTTCAGTGAACAACAAATGAGAATCTAATCAAATAATTTTAGCAATATATCCCTGCTTAAAATACCACCAATCAGTTGATCAGTGCTCCAGTGTAGCATGACACCATCATTGGTATTATTTTAGGTCAGTTATACACTGATATGCCTTACAAAAATGATTGCTCTAGGTTCTGTATTCAAAGGTGAACTTTGAACTTTGTACATTTGCTCCGTTACATGGATCACTCTAGCTGCCCTTACATGTGTGCTTGAGCTCAGTGGTACGTTGTGGCCGTGGAGGTGCCGAGCCGGGCCTGGACAGAGCCTCTACAGCATGGCAAAAAGGAGACGCAACGGATCCCGTGGCCATCAGGCTCATGGTCAGCAGAAACGCAGACCTGCAGCTGCCAAGGTAAGTGCAGCTCAACTATAGGATAGTTGTAGAGTCTATAAGTGTAGTTGTAGAGTGTAGAAAATATATACAGCTATTAGGGTAAATGTGAAAATATAGACAGATGTTTGGGTAAAAGTGAAAATATATGCAGCTGTTAGGGTAAAAGTGAAAATATATACAGATGTTTGGGTAAAAGTGAAAATATATGCAGCTGTTTGGGTAAAAGTATACACAGCTGAACTCATAAAAGTTTCCCAGGATGGCCATTTAAATGAATACGAATTATTTGCTACACAAATATACAAAGAAATGAATTAAGGAAAAGAAGTTTGTTTTAGTTCTAAGCTAACAAGCTATTAAGATAGCGGGGTAATCTCTCACTTGTATGTATAGCTGTAGAAACTATTTAAAACTACTTAAAGTCTTCGGCACATTTTTGATTTTTGATTTTTCATTAACCTTACTCTGTAGTGACGAGGATCCAAAAGTTTGAGACCACTCCTGAAAATGAGTCTTATTTTATCCGTTATTAAAAAAAAATAATCCAGTATTGTAGGCTGTTCATTTTTGTTATTTAAGGATATATCGTGTGAAACATAGACAACTTGTTCTCATGTTAAAATGAAATTGCTGTGACATGTAGGATATTTTTATATTAATTGCAACACATGACGCACATGGCCTCTTATACACTGTTAATGGTTGGCAAATAGTCACTATACTTGCTGTAGTGTATTTATCCATGTACACCTGTATGTGTGTTTGTGTGTGTGTGTGTGTGAGTGTATGATTGAGTGAGATATTTGCACATCTGCACTGGCAAATACTTGTAATACTCTCAGCGCTACATGGCAGACAACCTACACTCTTTCCAAACCCTTCTTCCGGTTACCCCACTCCATATTTATTGTCCTCTTTCACCTCTCAACACACCTACACCAAGTACACAGTGTTCTCGAGAGCTTGCTAGTGTGTATTGGGAAATGGGAAAGAGCAAAATTGTGGCTGTATGGAGTGGTTTCTGAAATACTGCTTCAAGAACATCTCAACTTAAAACAACCCCTGTGTAAAGCAGGTATTTTGATGTAATAACAGCTTGAAGCTATAATATATTGTTGCAATTCCTTGTAATCTTGTGAAACCAATCTGTATTAGACGTAGTTTCAGCGTTTGTTCACAATATGCATTTTATTATATGTATGTATGTATAATATGCATAATTATTTACTTCTTTGCCAGGACAGTATACATTTTAAAATTGAATGTAACTATCCACATGATTTGCTCGTAACCTGTAATATTTGCATATCAGTATAGTGTAATGTAGATCTATAATTTTATAAAGGAAGTTAAGTGCAAAGGCAGTGTGGAGTGTGAAATGGATATACTATATTCTTTAAGGTTTACCATACTGTCTGTGAGCTAGGTTTTAAACCAAACTAACTGTCTGCTGTAAAGATTATGTCATTATTCCTTTTGTCTGTGCTTCATTGGCCACTCTGAACAGCTGATGGTCCAAAGGCCATTGACAACAACGCAAATCAGTTAGATTGCATGTACATATACTGTTTATTTATTAGGCATCTCTGTAGCAATTGTTATTGCAGTTTCTTATCTAAATTCCAGATAGGACAAGAATTATATAAGTGAACACAGGTGGAGTACAGATTATTCTGTATAACGTGTCGATATGGAAATTTGCTTCACTAGCACGTTACGCAAACGAACTACTTGTTCTTCCAGAAGACGAATCAATTCAAATGACTAATTAGTATGTACAGTGAACTATATTGTCCCATTACACAAATGTATGGTGACAATATTTATATATTATATACATTATGTTGATTATCATAATTGGGATCTTATTTCTCGTGATTAGTCCTGGAGACATGATTTTAGTTTTACTAGCTCACTATATCATCAGTTTTTCACCGAGTCCAACTCGCCTTCAGATAATCCTATCTCTTGACCTGATCTAAGGTTGTGCTCTCGTGCGCTCTCTGTCTGTCTCTCTTGTAGTGAGTGCTATCTTGAGTTTAAACATATGAGGCCACTGTACTGTTATTTAATTTTTTATTTATTTTTAGGTTTTTTTTATCATATTTTTTATTTTTATACATTTTTATAAAATGTTTAATACATTTTTACTTTCATGTATTTTTCCAAACATAAATTAGTTTCCTCAAGTAACAATTTTTTTTTATTCTACAAAAATGGTATTTTATAGTAATTTTGAATTATTGGCACTCGACAGTTACTATTCAAATTCAAATTCACATTTTATTTGTCACATGCATAACCATACACAGTACAGCTTGCAGTGAAATGCTTTGTATAACTGTTTCAAAAATATCGAAAAAAAATATTAAATATAAAGAAAAATATATACATAAAAAATATATAAAGAAAAATATTCAATATAAGAAAAATATATACATAAAAAAGTGTATAAGAATAAGAATATATATTGGATATATGGATGGTGGCAGCAGCATTCCGACAGTACCGATATAAAGTGCAGATATGTGCAGTTTTGTGCAATATGTGCCATTTGTGCGATGTAACGTACAATAATGTGCAATGTGCAATAAATGCGATACTAAATACTAAATCGCAATACTAACATAAATTAGTAACGTTATGTATATAGATGTAGATGGAGGTTGGTTGTTTGTAGGAGATGTGTTGATGGAGATGAAGGTGAAGCATCCTCTGTAAATAACAAAAGCATCTTCTTAACACTTACATGCTCATGCGTCATCTTCCTTCAGACTTCTGAACCTTTTTTAAAATAAAGACCCTGATTGTGCTTAATGGTGCTATGCTTCTATCACCCTTTTTTATGAAGCTCTTTGGTCCTTCCCCATGGTGGTGGACGAGAAAAGCCTGGATGCATCCTTATATTTATACTCCAGAGAAACAGAACAATTTAAAGCCAACAGTATGAATGTTTCTGGATCTAAGAGTGGTTAAAAATATTTTTATGAATGACAGTTTGTTTTGCTTCATATGTTTTTGGAAGAAAATTCTATCATTCTTATGAGAATGATTTATGTTGGAGAAAAGTACGTAGTTTATCTAAAACTGGAAACATTCTATTGAATATTTACATCAAATCATTTTCCCTGTTCTCTTGAAGGATGCCAATAATTCTTACTTTGAATGTACAGTGAAAATGCATCTTTGAAATCTAAGTATCTTTCTTACAGACTCTAAGGGAACCCGCAATCTTTGCTAAAGATTCAAGCACTGATTCTGAAGTCCCCCATGATAAGGTAACTTTAGCCCAGGCCCGGCGTGGCACTCCTGGTAAGACATCCTGTTGTGTTTTCAAATGAAACAAATCAAACTTTCAAATGGAAAACTGAAATGTTTAGAGGACACAAGTCTTCTTTACATTCTTCCACAGCTCACCGGCCTGTGAGGATCTATGCTGATGGAATTTTTGACCTCTTCCACTCTGGCCATGCGCGTGCCCTTATGCAAGCCAAGAATCTGTTCCCCAACACAAGCTTGATTGTTGGAGGTGAGCTTTAGGTGCACAAGTACACTCACAGACACACTGACCACTGAAAAGCAAACATCCTTCTTCCACATCTCACATACACAAAGTTGTGTACCTGAGCAGCAGCACTGAGCAAAACTCTGACTTGAGACATGTGTTTAAATATTTTATTACAAAAGTATTAAATGTAGTATAGACAGAGGAGGACAGAAAAGGAATGAAAAGAATGAAATAGATTTCCTGATACACTATTTTATTAATACCAGGTAAGGTTTTACCCCCAACCATGATATAGTATGGGGAAGGAGGGGGGCCAGCATCGCACAAAGTGTGTGTGTGTGTGTGTGGTGTGGGGGAGGGGGGATGTTCGAAGCCCTATCATATCATTAATAATACTATTATTACCAGTCTTTCTTGTAATGCATGGTTTGATGAGGCAGGATGAGGCAAGTATGTAAACTCAGCGCAGGCTTTAGTACAGGCAATACAATAATCGTAATCATAGTTCCTAGCATGGCTCAAAACACAATATTCATAAACGATAATACAAGCAAGATTCAGAAAACAGGAAAAAAATGCTTGACACTTGGCAACAAGAAGTAGAACAAAGGGGAATACACAGGCAAACTATTTAAGACTGTTTAACATGGAACAGGTGAACACAATGGGGTAGCCAACCAATGACAGGACAGGGGCCAAAATCAAAACAACAGCACATTTCAAAACAAAACTTTGAGACGTCACTTAAAAATTTTCCATCATGCACCAAACTTTACCACTTGTATGTGTATGTGTTTCAGTTTGCAGTGACAAGCTAACACACAAGTATAAAGGCTACACAGTAATGACCGAAGCCGAGCGTTATGAAGCTCTCATACACTGCCGCTATGTAGACGAGGTGGTCCGTGATGCCCCGTGGACCATCACGCCTGAGTTCCTGAAGAAACACAGGGTCAGTAGAGTGTGACCCAATCATATTCCACATAAAATTCAAGTCATCACCTCATGAACTCAAGACCCAAAGTCTGCTGGTCTTTAAAAGCATCCTCAAATACTTACTTTAAATGTTCTTTGCTGCAGTTAAGACATTTAATAATAGCTTTTTTTACGCAGATTGACTTTGTGGCCCATGATGATATCCCATACACTTCTGCAGGATCAGAAGATGTGTATAAACATATCAAAGCAGCAGGTAGGTCCAAGCACAACATTGCAGAAAACCTTCTTAATTAGCATAATGTATTATGTGAACTGTAAAGGTGTATTTTAGGAATGTTTGTTGCGACACAAAGGACAGAAGGCATTTCTACCTCAGACCTCATCACACGCATCGTCCGCGACTATGACGTCTATGTGCGAAGAAACCTGCAAAGAGGCTACACAGCCCGAGAATTGAACGTTGGGTTTATCAATGTAAGAAGACTGAATTAGGTCTTCTAGATGTTGTTTGCGCCATGATTTTCTAGAATTTCTGCACCATAATTTGTTCCTTCCTGTCTAACATTACAGGAGAACAAGTATCGTCTGCAGAACCAGGTGGATAAAATGAAAGAGAAGGTGAGAACAGTGGAAGAGAAGTCTAAACACTTAGTGCACCGTGTGGAAGAGAAAAGCCATGACCTCATACTGAAATGGGAAGAGAAATCCCGTGAGTTTATTGGAAACTTCCTGGAGCTCTTTGGCCCTGATGGACCATGGGTGAGTGAGTGTGTGAAGCATTCATTACAATCCTGTATGGAGCAAATGCAGGTTTATGGAAAATAGAAAGAGAATTATTTTAATAAACTCTGTGCACTCTTTCCCCAAAAGCATATGATCCAGGAGCGGAGCGGCCGTGTGCTGCAGGCTCTGTCTCCGTACCAGTCGCCCCACACCTCGCCCAGCAGCAGCCCCACAAGAGGACGCTCTCTCTCACCTCCGGCCCTCTGAACCCTAACACACCTCTGCACCTCCTTCAGCTAAAACATGCCAGCAGCAGACAGGAAAAGTGATGATGAGCAAATTTCAATCCACCATCATACACAACTCACATACTCAAGAACCGAAATGTAACACATATACTTACCAAACCTGTCAAAGCCTGTCTGCTGCATTCCACAGTTTCATTCACTGGCTGATTAAACTACAACACTGTATTTGCATGTCATATTAAATTTATGCACATTACAGTTTCTATATATTAGTCTATATGAATAGATAATGATTTGATCTGTATTTTCTGATTTTCTCAGAGACGCCATAAAGCTTACACAAATGATCCCCAGGTAATTTTTTTTTAACCATTATTTTATTTTACAATTATTTATTTTACAAAACGGGATAACCCAAATGCATTCTTACACAATATTTAGCTACTCCAGTGAAAGACACCAGCACATTGATTGTCGGAAAGCAAATGCTATTTATTGATTTTGTTTGCATTTAATTTAATATGTAATAAATAAAATATTTTAAGAATATTACCATCTTTGTGTGTATGGTCTTTATTTATAGCCTAGAGTAATTTTCTTCAGCCAAGTTTGTTAAACTAGCTCTTTATCTACCCGATGTGATCTCTGCAGAAATACTTTCCCAGAATTCCAGTCACCACACGTATAACCTATTACAAAATCATACTACAATCCTGTCTACAACCACGAGTGTTTATACAGTATTTGGTGGCATTACCATCCATTATCAATTGTTTAAAATATTAAAATATACAAAAGTGACCTGATACGAAGTTGTTGCAAATCTACACCCATTTCTTTCTTAGAGAGGATAAAAAAAAACACACTGTGAAGACGAAACAAATCCACAATTTCTTCAAGTTCTGTAAGATCTTGTGCTGAAAAATGCCTCCTAACATAACAAGCAATGGTTTCTGCAAGTTTTTTAGCTACAGAAGGAATTTGATTTGGCATTTTATGACTCATTAAGTGCAGTATTTCTTGATAAGGAGATCCATGCGCTGTAAACATCGATTAAAAAATGAATGAATCAGTCATGTATTAAGTACATCAGCAAGTGATTAGCAGGTGGTATGGTGGTGCAGCAGGTAGTGTTGCTGTTTCACAGCTCCAGGGTTCGAGACTGAGCGCAGGTTAGTGTCTGTGCGGAGTGCCGCATGTTCTTCCTGTGTCCATGTCACTTTCCTCTGGGTTCACCAGTTCCCTCCGACCTCAAAAAACATGCCTTTAGGTGGGCTGTCTATAATGTGTGAATGCGTGTGAGTGTGTACATGGTCTCTGGCGATAAACTGGCATCCCATCCAAGCTGTATTCTCACCTTCGCACCCAGGGTTCCCGGGATAAGCTCTGGATCCACCACGACCCTGATAAAGATACCTGATATAAGGCGGTTACTGAAGATGAATGAATGATGATTGAAAAAGAGTGTCATGATGTAACTGCATGTTTTGGTAGTCTACTGTTAATTTTGAGTATACACTCTCCAGGTGGAAGTCACTGATACACAGGAAGTGTGAGTCTATTATCTATGTTTTGAATGTGGATGCGTCCCGAGGGTCGCTGCTGGGGTTGCTCCAGTCATCCGCCTCTGGACCTAACTGGTAATGTCTCCAGGCTGACTTGTTGAAGATGGGGAGTCGCTCGAAAGACTCGCTGGACAGCGCCTGTGGATTACAGTTTAGACACCGTCTTAGCATGAGAGTTTCACTTCTACATAACGTGAACTGATCCTCAAAATGCCAGGATTAGTGTAAATCTGTGTTTAATCATGAATACGTAGCTTCTTCGTCTTCTTTTCATGTACGTACATATATACAAATTACAGAATAAATCAATAAATCAATAAATACAAATATTTATTATATAGTTAGGAATTTCACTGCAACTACCTCAGCCCGTTGATGCACAGCATTGCACTGCACATAAAACTGCACATATATGCACATTATTCCAAATACAGTTGCTGCCAGCTATCTTTTATATCCTTCATATTATATTTTAATAGTTTTCCTTTTTCTACTTGTAAATTCTGGTTTATGTAAATTCTATTTTTAGGTCACAGGCAGTCGTAAAAAAGCATTTCACTGCACGTCGTACTGTGTGTTGTGCATACAGATATTCTAGGGTTTTTTTTTTTTTGTCTGGGACTATGCTTTATAAAAGTGAGTAACAAGAAGAAATAAAAACACATTATACTGATTATTTTCCTGACATACAAAGCCAAGAACCATGAATCATGTTTAAATCTCACCTTCAGATAGATGACTGCATGAGTTCCTAATCCCTCTATAGAGTAGAGGCATAGGTCTCCCTGGAAGTAGCGTGCATACAGTCTGGAGATCGGCAAACCGTAGCCAAAACCAGCCTGCATTAGGGAAGAGTGTGTTACCATTTCTATCACACATTCTCACAAACATAATAATGCACTGCTTGGTGGGCGGGGTTACCAGCGGAGCAGCATTTTGTGAAGGATTCAGCATCGGTTTCGGAGCTGTGGAGTACATATAGTTGAAAAGGCGGTCAATCTTCCTCATGGGTACACCCCCTCCACAATCACTGATCTGCCAAAGATGACGAATAATATTGTTAACATTATTGTATAGACAATAAATGAAAAAGATCCACTCTAAGAGATCCCAAACATGTCTTGTTTTTAAAACTGCGCAACTGGTGCACAACACTTTACCTTTACAACTGAAAAGCAAAGAAGCATTCAACATTATAAACGCTCTATTGTGTGCTGTTGTGGCAATAGCCTTCCTTATGTAACATACTTTTATGGAGAGATCTTCTTTTCCTAGAGTCACACGAGCTTTCACAGGGGGAAGTCCTTCTGTGTTGTTCTCATGAAGCTCCACTGTAGCTCGCATGGAGTTCTACAAATAAAGGCGGTATTTATGAACAGTCATTACTGCCACTGTCCCAACACAGAGTGACACCAGACCATGTAACCTGAGTGCACTTGCCTTGAAAAGCTCGAAGAGCATGTGGAACAAATGGGATGGCACGTAGACCACCTGGATGGGCTTATCAGGGTTCTTGCCTTGAACGTTTTGCATCACAGTGATACACATGGATAAGTCTTTAAATACTTCAAGTCTTTTAAAGAACTTTGCTTTAACAAACTTTCTAGTTTTTCAGAAAAATGTTACAGATGGAGTACAAATGACACAAATATGTCAAAGATCTGTACTTTTTTTTAATCTAACATTTAATATTAAAATTGATAACAATGACTGTTATCCTGAATAAGTTTTGTATGGAATGTTATTTCTTCCTTGATATGTATTTTCTCTATAAACACTTTTATACAATAAAATAGAACAAGAAAAGAGTGGTATAATATCTTGCAGTTTTGTGTACTACTAATTTTCTCTATAATATATATATTCTTCAGATACATCTTATACAATATTATACCCATATAACAGATGATTTGAGTCAGTCAGTTATAGCAATGCCAAGTGTACTGTGGACCAAAAGTTGCTAATTGTAAGCAGACACATTTAAAATTGTTCACGGCTTTGGAATCCGGGCTAAAAATAACTTAAATGCTTGGGTGGCTTTTTAATTTTGGGCCCAGCTAGAAGCTCT
The DNA here is from genome assembly GCA_037576675.1 of Pangasius sanitwongsei. Taxonomy (NCBI): domain Eukaryota; kingdom Metazoa; phylum Chordata; class Actinopteri; order Siluriformes; family Pangasiidae; genus Pangasius; species Pangasius sanitwongsei. The sequence goes on along the minus strand of CM075017.1, from coordinate 3,493,985 downwards.
TGTACTTATGATATGCCTTTAATGTGTGGTGGTTGGGGAAAAGCAGTCTGGTTTTGACCAAGATTGAGGTTTTCTGCCACTAATATACTTTGATACCTCTATTTTAAGAAAGCATAAATATATTTTTACCAAAACTAGCTTAGGCTTACCTAGCCATGGCTGTCTGGCTACAAAAAACACATCAGGTAAGGAGTTAGTTTAAAAAAAACAAATGGTAAAAACAAGAGATATCTAAAACCTTGCTAGATAAGAATGAGTTCCTCACGATTTGGTCAAATTATTGGATAGTTACGTGCTATATAGTGATGTCTGTGAAGCGTCTGCCTTGTACACAGAAGGTATTTATTTATAATCGCGCTATCCGTTGCACCCAGATGAGGATGGGTTCCCTTTTGAGCCTGGTTCCTCTCAAGGTTTCTTCCTCATATCATCTCAGGGAGTTTTTCCTTGCCACTGGCTTGCTCATTAGGGATAAATTCACAGTGATAAATTCAAATATTTACAATATATTTTTTGTGAATCCATTTATTTCTGTAAAGCTGTTTGTGACAATGTCCATTGTTAAAAGCGCTATACAAATAAAATTGAATTGAATTGAATTGTCATATCATCAATCCAGAGTACGCTTTACATACAGACAACAGCAGAGAAAGATGTAAAATGTTTAAAGGACCTAATAAAAAGACATTAATAAAAAGAAATTTAGCCAACAAAACTGCCATGCAAAGAGACGATGATAAGTCGCTTGTGTTTAAATCATGTCAGCGAATTTTACTTTAGGTGATGAGACAGAGTCTGACGTGGATGATGCTGATAATCAAAGTGAGAACACATTTTATATTGTAAACTTGTAATTCTTTAAAATTTGGCAGCACTAATGCACATTAGGTTATAAATGCAGCGGTGGGAGCGGTGGAACTGGTGTAAAATCCTGAAAAGCAATTCTCTCCCTTTTCACTTATGGGTGTACACAGATTTTAAAATGCCATAAATTTTTCTTCTGGTTGAGATACATGCAAAATGAAAACATATTATAGTTTTCAGTACTATATGTAGTAAAATGTCAAAATGTTAAAATGTGAACCGTTTTTCCCAGACCACCACACATAAATGTTCTCAATACAGTTAAGTTGTAGCTGTGTTCTGGCAACAAGATTCAGATAAGGTTATTGTTGTCATTCCACAGTGATATGTGGGCCAAGAGAAAGGAAAAGTGTGGGCCAGAGCTGGGCTATTACTCTTTTGCTCTCAGATATATATAAACATTAATAAAATAATATAACAATGCATGTAATAATCATGTACACTGCAATGTATCACAAACTCACAGTTGAATTCCTGGATGTGCAGATCAGGTGCCATCATGTAATACTGTTCACAAAGCATCTTTGCAGTCTCATATGCATCTGAAACAGGAAGAAGACAGTCACGCATGAGAAGTCTGACACTATAGCCATAATGTGCACTGAGACTGAAATAATACAGAGGATGTTCATGTTCTAGCGGTTTTAGTTCAGTGCAAGTTCATACCTTTCACTACCTCTACCACGTTGCAGGCTGGGTCAATGCTTCCAATGTGCTTGGGATAGCCGTGGTTGATGTCATCACTAAAGAGGAGAGCTGCAATAGGATGCAGTTAAATCTACTCACCACGTGATATCAAAATCTGACACATTAGACTACACGAAATAGCTGCATAATGGCACAAATACATGTACACTCATCAGCTCCTTTATTATGAACACCTGTACACCTGTTCATTCATGTGATTATACCAATCAGCCAATCATGTGGCAGCAGTGCGATGCATAAAATCAGGCAGGTACATGTCAAGAGCTTCAAGTAATGTTATTGTCAAACAAAAAATGTAATTTCAGTGACTTTGACTGTGGCATGGTTGTTGGAGCCAGACGTTCTGGTTTAAGTATTTCAGAAACTGCTGATCCCAGGGATTTTCATGCATGGCAGTCTCTAGAGTTTACACTGAATGGTGCAATAAATACAAAAACATCCTGTGAATGGCAGTTCTGTCAGTGGAAACACCTTGTTGATGAAAGAGGCCAGAGGAGAATGGCCAGACTGGTTCAAGCTGACAGGAAGGCTATAGTAACTAAAGTTCTGAGCAGAAAAGCATGTTAGATTGCACAACACTTCGAACCTTGAGGCGGATAGGCTACAAGAGCACATTCGATTCCACTCCTCTCAGCCAGGAACAGGAATCTGAGGCTAAGGTGGGCACAGGCTCACTCAAACTGGACAGCTGAAGATTGAAAGCAAGAGCCGAAGATTGGCAAGTGACCAGGTGATGTTTTTATCATATTATTATATAAGATAACTACATGAATGAGCAGGGGTGCAGGTATTCCTATTAAAGTGGCGGATGAGTGATGGGTGAGGTTTAAACTATACTACATTACACTACACTTAACGTGTTAATCACATATTAACTTGGTTCATTTCATCCTACTGAAGCAGCATGCAGTTGCCAGCTTCTGTGTATGAAACCACGCACTATGCTGGTTGATGAGCATGCGGAAGGAGATGCGACTGGTGTAGAAACGATCCAGGAAATACTGCACATTGCTGCTGAAGTAGGGGTCGAAACCAAACTTCTCCTTGTACTCGATCACTCCCTGGGCCATGGTGGGAACCACATCGTTGTGTCTCTTCCGGATCTGGATAAGGACGTCTAAGAAACTGACAGTTTGAACACGTAAGATAAAAAAAAAAACATCATACATTTGAAGACTTTCTATTATCCAGTTATATCTAAGTATTAACTCAATCTTTTGTGAGACAAAAGGACAATCATAATGACCCCAATTAAAGCTGCAAAAAAAGAGTACCCTGACCGGATTAGGGTTACTGGGGACCAGGCCTTGGGGTGGGGTCTGCAAGAAAGCGTCTGGTGACTAGGCTTTCTGCATAACCTGATCAGCGGTTGGGGATCAGTCAGGCAGCAAACATGTGATGGATAGTCTTAGATGGACTAGAACGTTGCAATGGATCATGTAATGTCACTTTGCTGTCGAGGAAAGAGCAGAGGTGATCTGCAAGGTGGAACAGTATGGGCTAGCTATAGTTAGCCAACAGGAGCTGGAATCTATGCCCCGGGATAGAGAAGTTTTGGGAGACCTACTCACCCAGGTGCCACTGTAACCCCCACCAGGAAAAGTCAACAGAAAATGTAGTATTTTATTACAAGCATTGTACTGAAGATCTTTGTTTTTTTCCAAATGGTAATACTCACTCTTTAAGGGTGCGAGGATCCTCTGAGCTCCGGTTCTCATAATCTAACAGCTCCTCAAAGCTCTGACTGTACCTGAGAGATCAAATGAACCATTTTTAACCTGACATCTTTACAGACGTATTAAAGGTATTTCACTATAGAATAGAAATAGCACTGGATTATACTATGCTCACAAAAGCATGCACAAGAACAAGAACCTCACAGGTATCGTCTGTGGCCTTCTAGATACACATAGATGATACACTGTCTGGGCCAAAAAAAAAGTCGCTGTTTAGATTTTAATAGGCAAATACATAAGAGTCTATGCATGGATCATTATTAGAGTGATTGTAATGTTTCTAGCATGTTATATGTTTGGCAACAGTTCTTTTAATCTTAAAAGATGAAGTGTGTAGCTTTTTAGTTCT
>CM075017.1:3432211-3490228 GCA_037576675.1 Pangasius sanitwongsei | reverse complement strand
GCTAGAAACATTATAATCACTCTAATAATGATCCGTTCATAGACTCTTATGTATTTGCCTATTAAAATCTAAACAGTAACTTTTTTTTTTGGCCGGGCAGTGTATTTCTCCTGTACACATGCATAATATTTAAGATAATAATCTTATAATCTCAGCATCTTCACTTCCTGTGGAGAATGAGGAGAGCAAATCTCCCCCTTCTACCTTCTACAGAGGAGAGTAGAATGACAGTAAATACCCACTTGACCTAAAATAAATTTGATGCCCTAGGCACGCATTGCCACATCACCATGACCTTCAGCTGAATGTTGAACACAACTCTAGGTCTAGCTCTAGACTGAAAGCTCTGCAAAATAGTATCCCTCTCTAGATGGCGCCCAAGGAATTCCCTATTGTTTATTCCACGTAGCCACCTGGTTTAAACCGTACATGGTATATTTTCAGGTTCAGGTTGTATCTACTCGAATTTCTGGTCCAATATCAGGAATATTGTAAAAATCTGATCAATCATCAGGATTCAAACTCACGATCGCCAGACAAGAGGGCAAACGCTTTTCTACTGCGCTACTCAAGTGTGAGGTTGTTGACAATTGTGTACAACGGCGCAGTAGGGGAACACGGGGCCACACTTATCATCATCCCACCCTCATTAAGCCCCGCCTCTCACCAGCTCTGGACCAGCTGGACAGATGGCTGATTTAACAGCTTGCCAGGCAACAGAGTGACTTCTCTCATGGTATTAGCCAAACGAACAGGCAGTTCTTTCCTCAGGAACATAAAGGAGGTCTTTTCACAAGCATTCTCTCTACCTGAACAAGAGAAAGAATGCATGTAGGTTATAGTAATTTCCTCAAATTACACTTCATAGTATGTGCATCTGTCCCTGTGCTGCCCCTCTGTTTCCCCTCAAAGGTCAGTGCCCAGTGGTCTTGCCAGGAAAGTGTTCCACATTAAATGCTGGTATCAGCATGCACTTTTACTATCTTTAGTTGAGTCACCTGCCAAGACCACATACAGAGAAAGTATTTAGATTTAAAACAATATCACTTTCATGTAAACCCTAACATCAGTAGGATGGTAAATGTTTTGAAAGTATATTATATACTGGTATATTAGACTTTATTTTTATTATAAACAGATACTGTGAACATGACCTATAATTCTACAGTCTTATACGACTCTTCAGCTGAGCAAGCAACTAGTGTTTTCTCTACTAACGTAGTTTTCATTAAAGAAGGCCTCTATCACGGTGTGTTAGAACTGAAAAGAAATAAGAAACTATGCAGAGAAACAACTCGACAGGAATGGACTTGATAACTCCTCCATGTGGTAACTTGTATGTTACATAAATAAAACTCCATTACTTGGCAAAAGCTTAAAGGTGCGATGGTAGCATGCACTGGAAAAACAAAAATGCTGGATTTTACAGGTTAATGACATGTAAACTTGGCTCCTTGCTCTGGGGAGTTTGGGAACTGTTGTGAAGCATGTTTGCTAGCTTATCCTTGCAAAAACTAAGCATACATAGCATACTACAAGTATGTACAGAATATTAAAAGTACATTTTTCATTCCCAAAATATACACTTCCAAAAATATACTTTTATTGAAAGGTGATATCTTTTAAATTATACTTCCGTATGCTGTAAGGAACTACACTTGAATAAATATACTTCTTAGCACACTGAAACATACTTAACCAAAAGTATATTACTTGCCATGCCATTGTCATTTAACTTATATAAAAAGACAATGTTTATGTTTTGGTATATGAAAGATGTACACTAAAGTGTATTTAGCTGCAGTATAAGTATCATTTAAGCTTATGCATACTGTACAAGTACACGCAGTAGTGTATTTACAATATAATTCAAGTATAATAACAATTGTATCAACAAAGTGCATGTTTAAATCTATTGGAGTGCAATTTAATTATTTTCTGCCAGAGACAAAGCAAAAGTATTTTCACACAGATTTTAAGAACAAGAGGGCAAATATGTATCACCATATTATCTTATTCGAGCCATTAGGACTTTCCTGAACTTTCCACTCAACTTGATATAGAAACAATGTGCGTCATACTAACAACACGTCCTGGTGTAAGTAAAATTAAAGTTAACCTTACTTGTTTTTTACCCCCTTTCATTTCAAGAGACACTTAGGCTTACAACTATGATAATGGCTAATACTATGAAAATTAGTCTTACAACTAAATAATAACCAAAACAACTAGTGATACTAGTTGATCTCAACATCATATTATGGTCATAAAGCATCATATGATAAAGCAACCCCACTTTATGATGTCAACTTTCACACACAACCCACCAGACCAAAATGCAATCATTTTAATAACATTTTAAGTGTATCAGTAAGCTTAGAACTGTATGCCTAACTCTGTGCTCTTTCCAAAGCCTGCATTTCACTGCCTGCATGAACTGTGCGTAAACGCAGCTCCCCATATGGAGCAGGACTCCAGAGAATTCATACTACACCACTTTAAAACCACTTAAAGCTGGTTCTTAAAGCTGGATCTTAAAGCTGATCTACACCACTCTTAACACCTCTGTCGGTCTGGTTTAACTCAGGACCAACCTGTGCGTCACAGGCTACTCACCGAAATCCAAAAACTGCTTGATGGACATCGGAGAAGGCGAGAATCGTGAATAATACTCAATTTTGTGCGTGACATCTTTCATCAAGACGCTGAACAGCTTCATGTCTGCGAAATGAACCGCGTACAGGATATCAGCAATCTGCACATTCAGTCATTAAAATCACATGTGCCACTTTCTGTTTCCATCTCGCCTGCTTACTTTATTATAGACTTATTTTACTCAGGCGAGCTCGAGTTAATCCTTTACACGTGATATGACAGCGTGACGCAGCTGGCCAGAGGTGGCGCTCTTCTCCAAACAGCAGCAACATCCACATTACTTGAAGACCTACACGACCTTGGGAAATCAACTTGTATTCTGTAGTCTCAGTCACAAGGGTTCTGTACTTTTCCTTGTCACTGGGGCGGCACCCTCAAGGGTAGGGCTGTAGGACTCCAGTCTCCGGGTCTCAAGATATCTTCTGGATTGACTTGGACTTCTTGGGCACTGGTCTCTCTAAATATGGCCTACGTCTTGACAGAGTTTATGAAAAATAATGTTGTCCTTTCTTGTTATGAGCACAAAGTTTGATTCTTTCTTCAAAAAAAAGAAAGGGTGCAATGCATGACTGAAGCCAACCAGCTGAAGTAAAGGCTAGGCCTCAAAAATGATTTGATGGTTATTGACCTTGATTGTCAATCTTGACTAGTCCTGGCCTTGGACTTGACAATGGCTGTCCTGACTACAGCCTTACTCAAGGGTGCATCTTTTGTACCTTTGGTGTGTATCTATTACATGGTAATGTGAATATAGTTTATAGGTTAGAAGAAGAATTTAAATTTCCCACAATACTGTTTCACGCTTTGTCATCTCAATTATTTTAAAATAATTTATTATTTTACAAAATAAACCTTGTTTTATCTCATCTCAGGAACATTTTTGCACTGCCATGTTGGTAACTGTTTAGTGGAACACAAATGCGTGCGCGCACACACACCCACACACACACACACACAGAGATTTGAATTCCTACAATTTCCTATGAAAGTCATATTACTGAGGTAAAGGTAGTAAGATTATTTATAATAAAATCATTTGTGGTTTTTGTGCTTTTTCCTTTTTTGAATATGATATACAGTAGGTAGTGTAGGACATCTGACAGGTGACACTGTGATAAATTTTATATATGGCTCCTATTTAAAAAAAAATACACAAGTACATAAAAACAGTCATGTCAAAATTTTAGGATAAACTTTGTTTGCATCTTTCATTCTGCATAGAGAATGTAAACGTAATGCAATGTCTTGATAAGAGAAATGACTTGGGCTTCAGGCATGATGGGTCAAAAGCTAGAGAGTGTTTGACAAGAAATTTTTATCAAGATCAGTACTCTAGTGGAAAAATGTTTGATGAAATTGTCTTTCTGAAGAGATAAAACTATTGTCTGTTTAGTACACAAAGAAAGAACTGTGTTACTAGCAACATCTTAGAGATGCATTTCATGGCAATCTGTGTTGAATTCTGTGCTTATGGTGGTAAGGAGAATATAGAATCTAGAGAATATGCCCTCTGAATTAGTTTAAAAAAAAAAAAGAAAAAAAAAGAAGCCAAATTTCACTAGTATGGTACTCGCTGGTTAATATTTAGTGCTAGCAACTCTGAGATTGTGAGTCCGATTCTCAGAGACTGCTTTTGGCCGTTTGGCCATGATTCGACCTTTGAGCAAGGCCTTTAGCCTTCAGTGTGCTGGGATTGGATTCTTCATCACTTTGGATTAATGCACGTGCCAAATAAATAAATAAATATAAAGCAAAAACCAGAAGGATTTGAAGTACCTGGGTGGCAGCAACTAGTTCCAGTACTCTTGCTGAGGATGACAGAATCGACATTGTCTGTAGTTGCATAGTTTGTTTGAATCTAAAGTATGTTTCATAAAAAATTTGTGACTGCAGCATATTTTGGATCTAATGGAATCGTGCCAGAAGCAAGATGTCTGTTAGAAAATGGGAAAAACTGTAACAGACGAGGGGGTGGTGAGAGTATGTTATTTTTATTATATCTATATACTATATATACACCATACATGAAGTGATATATGAAATACTGAAATACAAAAACACAAATATAAAAGGCACAGAATTATAAATATATTTTTCCATTTCAGGCAGCATGCTCCACGTCTAAGGTAGGTTTTAAGCTGAGCTTAACATCCAGGTTATTTTCACTCTCATAGGGCTTCAGCTTGACAGGCTCATACGAACGTCTATACAGCGTCCACGTCACCAGCGTGATGATGAACATCTCCGCAATCATCACCTGCTGACTAAGCACTACACAGAAACAGAGTTCTTGATGTTAGACCTGTTCAACACATAGAGCATAACTACAGCCAAACACCACCAGTGTAAGTGCAGAATACATTTCTCATAGTCCGCACTACAGCATCCCAATAGATGTTAATTTAACACTAGATTTTACTATGGAAACAATACAACAGACATGAACGAAAGACATGTTGTTCTTTACTAAATAAACCATTGTAAACACTGCCAAATTGCTGGCATACAAGACGAATAAAACACTATGGAACATTCTGTTACAGGAAAATAATCAACTTCAGGGTGGTAATGGATCACACCTCTATGTCATTGATTATTTTCCTGTAACAGCACAACCCATCATGTTGCATACATGACTTGGTATATAATACTAATTCTAATTTAACAAACCTTACATTTGAATATACAGTATAATATAATCAGTAAAGTAAATTCCTCATCATTTTGCCATATGGGCTTTTACCGTTATTATTTATCTCTTCTAATAAAAATAACAAAGTCGACAAGAGAAATACTCACTAGATCCTCGGGCTACAGATGAGAAGGGTGGCGAACAGGCAATTATTCCATTAAGGGACAGGATATTAATAATGGCTGACTGCAACTGACTCAGGACCAAGACCAGCTAAATGCACAAGTACATGACAACTTATATATCTCATACTGGAAAAATAGCAAAAATATTTTGAGACAGGTTAAGACTAGTATTAAAATATTCACAGCATGATAACCCTACAACCCCATATCACATGTACAGGTGTACCACATATATCTGTTTACAACTCCACAAAGAGGATGGGAGGAAATGATGCAACACTACAGTAGCAGTGACGTGTTGTAAATTATCTGCTTAAAACTGATAACTGATAATGTTCATTTCTTATCATGGTATACAGCCATACCCCTAGTTAAGACCCCACTGATAAGGTTACTACAACATTTACGTATAGAATTCCTTGCAGATAAACTTTAAAGAAGACAATAACCAGACTGCCTGTGCAAGTCACTGTCACTGAGTAGGCAGTACACACACTCACCTGATACATGGCATACTTAGGGATGATCTTGATGCTGCGCAGTGTGTTCCGTATGTGCATGAACATGATGCCTACCGGCCACAAGGAAATAATAGTCAGGACTCCTACGAATGGGTTTATCCAGATAGCAGCTCCTGTTATCTGCAGCTGTGTACAAATATAGACAAGGACAGACAAGTAAACATACATACAATGTACATACATATATAACACATACTGTACATTATAGAGCTTCAGTTAATGTTCACAACAAACATCAGAATGGCAAAATAAATGTGATATCAGTCACTTTGATCGTGGCTTGGATGTTGGTGCCAAACAGGCTAGTATGAGTATTTCAGAACTCCTTAGAAAGCACATATAACAGTCTCTAGGATTTACACAGAAAGCTACCTTAATTCAAATAACTACTCTGTGTGCATTTTGAGATGCTTTTCTGCTCACCTCGGTTGTAAAGAATAATTATTTGAGTTACAGTAGCCTTCCTGTCAGCTCAAACCAATCTACTCATTCTCCTATGACCTCTCTCTGAAGATTTACCACCAATGCTCACTCCAAATTCATTCTTTTTGCAATAATATTATCTGTAACAAAGTATTTCCTCAAATACACCTGCTATTGCTTGACTTGTCTAGCAGTAAGCTAATGAGAGACATTGGACGTTGCTGCGCCAAATGTCACTAGTAAATCCGGTGGCTGTGATGCCATGCAACAAGCTCTTGATATGCTTTTGCACAATGTCATCCATCTTGTTATATGATAATCACTTGGAATCTCATTCTTGAGGTCTAACTCATTAAGAAGACCAGAATCCTTAATTGTAAATCACAAACCATTCATTCAAGCAGCAGACAATTCGAACATGAGTCTGGTTGGAAATAGAGAATTTTGGCTTCAGTGTAAACCCTAAATGCAAAATCTCGTGTATATGCGAAAGATTTTCATTGTATGTCTGAACTGAGTAATGACTTTACATACATCAGTAGGACTGAAGATTCCATTGGTCCATAAAACAATACAGAAAATAGAGAGGACTGTCTTCATAATGGCAAATTGCAGCGATCCCAGCTTTAGCAGGAACAGCATACGCCTAAAAAAAATTAGTGGTGGTTAGTTAGTGTCTCAAAGAAACATGTACCGTCTCACAACACTGTCATAGCATCATTCATGGTTTCAAGGATCCATACTGTACTTCTTATGCACCTTCAACAAGAGATTTATGTAAATATGTGACTTCTTGTTGAGTTTTAAGCAGCCGAATCAGTCATTCAGACAGAACTGGCTCTTTGTGAACACCAGATTGAGTTTACCGTGTGATGGGTACTCGGGGGAGGCAGGGGCAGCAACAGCAACACGGTCCCGTGCTGATCCTGAAAGTCTTCTTCGCTGAGTACTGCAGAAAAGCCTCGTCACCGCCACACTCCTCCAGCATGAGGATCAGAAACTTGTAGATCACAATTGCAAAATATCTACACACAGAACACATGTCAGTACACCCACTGTAATATTTAACAATGAACCATTCTACAGGTCAGTGACCTCTTTTCTTGGGATTCACAGTGAGTGTCTTACGAGTTAGAGGTCATATCTGTGAACATAGTGCTTCTTGGGATCCACATTCCAAGACATGACATAGTAGCAATGACCTGCAAGTGACAGGAATTATGTCATGCCATATCATTGTAAAACTTACAGATGATTATGTATTGGGTTATTGTAAAGACAAGCAAAATAACAGTCTTACTGGTGCAGCACCGTTGACCCATATGATTGTGGTTTTCTTTGGGGAGGATACATTTTTGTAGACATACACACATTCCTCCAGATACAACAATAGAGATACACTAGCCATGAATGTCATGATGGAGTATAGAGCAATCCCAAACACATCCAGCTCTGTGAGAAATGGTCAATCATTTATTTATTCGTATAAATAGAATTAGTTAGATTAACTAAAATTTCAAAATAATGCATGGTCAATTCCCCTGGCCAAGAACTTCATTCCTGGAACATTGTCAAACTTTTTAGAAAATTATAGACAGCAATGGACTTAATGCTATTGTGGCATAACAAAATAGGGCTGAAAGAGGCATGTACTATAAATCAACCATTTTAAAAAAAACTGTCACACTGTAACTTCCAAAAAGGAATGCAAGAAACCCGAATTTACTAAGTTTAATTTTGTGCCCTGTCTTATTGGAGAACGAAAAAAAAAAAATTGCATTTCTGCCCTCTTATTGCCATACTTTTTTAGTTAACCAAAATTGTGTATTGTTTTTTATATAATTGTGTATAACTGTGTATCATATACATAGACTACATATACATTATGAATTTGCAATGTGCATCTTTAATTCATTCTTAAGCATTATTTAATATTAAATATTCTCTACAGCTACAGTATGTCTGACCTGTAGGCATGGTAGAAAAGCTTATTTTAAAAAAATAAGCAGCTGATAATTAAAAATTAATCTAGATTTCATCAAATGAATGTATATGTAGTCTGACTGATCAAAACTTATTGACCATCCATTTCAAACCTACACTCTAATCACCTAGAATTAAATAGAAGAAAACACTTACGGCCAATAACGTCCATAGCCAGAGGTGGCTCAGCTAGACATCTGGGATCGATAGTTCCATTCAGATCACCCATTATGAATATTGAAATTCATACAACACTCTGAGAAAACAAAACAGCTCCCAGTAATGGTTTTCCTAAAATTCTAGGACCCAGCTAACGGGTTCAAGTATGGAAGCTGAAATCTTCTGCAACTAAGAATAAACACAGTGCGTAGTTTGCACATGCGGTGAAAAAATGCTCTCAACTCCTGTGATAGCTGACCAAATAAAATCTCAAGAAGCTCCTCCTCATCAGGTTCCTGGTGTCAATGCGTGCTCCAGTAAAACACAAGAGCCAATGTATGTGTGATGGAGAGTGACAAGGGTTCATTTAAATGCAATCTAAATATTTAAATCCCTACCAGAAATTGTTACTCTTTAGGTTTTGTCTGTTTAGTTATAAGGTATATTTGTACTAGTTACACTGTAGGCGTCCTTAAGTCTCTTGGTTAATATGTCAGGCAGGTGAGTCATCACATAGTTAAAGCAGTGAACTTTGAAAGGGAAACTGATTTGCTGAAAAAGCCAGTGGCAGTTAAGGCCTCATATCATAAAGGTGTAGATGGTGGATTTACCGAATGCTACCATTATGCATCTTATACAGATGGTGAAATGGTGTTTCTCCTTGGTGGTTCTGATAAACCCAAGGTTATGTTTCAAAGAAAACATCAGCCCGTGTTAGTTTTTCATCATTCTCCTTGACCAGCATAGTCAGCTTCTATTTGTCTTAGCTAAACAAACATGAACTGACTGTATAGGAGACTTTGATTTTTATAAACACTGGATTCAATGCAAATGACTATATATATATATATATATATATATATATATATATATATATATATAACACATACAAAATAACACGTATATAACACATTTGGATTGGATTGGAGAATTTCTTAAATCATGAATGGAAATATGGATGCACACTCAAACTAGGATAAATGTAATTTGGTCACTCTATAAACTCATTAGGTTTGTCATCCAACATGGTAGTTTGCTCCTTCCTCACAACAAGCTTTAGTACATGGTTTTAAGGTCATTCACCTTGGCACTCCTCTAAAGTAGCACGTTATATTTCTAACACATTGCTGTGCACCAGAAAAAAATGACACCCTTACTATGCATAGACTTTAAAGATAACTAGAGAATGCAGCACAGTAAAAGGAGGCAGTTGATTTCAAAAGTAGGCAAAGGTCAATGTCATACCCATTAGCCCATCTCTCATTTTGGTCTACAAAGTAAAGATATATATGAATGATGAATTTATATCAGAATTTATGTCAGGGCTCTTTTACTTTCAAGTATGTTGACTGTCTTGTTGATGGTCCCACATGTCTCTCCCTTGCTTCAGTGGATAATCCCACCTGGATACTGTAGACTTGTACATAAGAACGGCTGCTGTGATCATAAAGCTTATGACACTCATGCTGAACAATCTTTCAGCACACTTTTCAGCATGGTTTGACTTAAGAGTAACAACTTCTATTCCCACTACTGGGTGTCACCTAGAAGAAGATGGGTTCCTTTCTGAGTCTGGTTCCTCTCAATGTTTCTTTCTCATGTCATCTCAGGGAGTTTTTCCTTGCCATCGTTGCCTCTGGCTTGCTCATTAGGGATCTAAATATAAATTTACAACCTAATTTCTGTAAAGCTGCATTCTGACCATTTTTATTAAATTAAGTATTAAACATATAAAATTGAATTGTACTGAATAGTTAAATAGAATAGGTGGTACAACCAATAGGGTTACTATCTCACATCTCCAGAGTCCCTGGTTCGATCCTGAGGTCAAATTACTGTTTGTGTAGAGTGTGGGATGGTTTCCTCAGGTTTCCTCAGGGTTCTCCACTTTCCTTCCACCTCCCAAAAACATTGTTAGGTAGATTGGTTAAGAAAAATTGCCCCTAGCGTGAATGTGTGTGTGTGCATTGTACCCAGTGATGGACTGGCATCCCATCCATGGTGTATTCCCACCTTATACCCAAGTGGATCCAGATCCAAGAGATGCTTCCATTTGACATTTCCCCACTTTTATCAAATTATTTATTGTGACAAGCTGGCCTGAGTCCACCACAGTTTGGTGATGAGCCTGCAAAAAAACAGCTGATTCAACTCAGTGATTACTTACCAAGTTTAGCAAGTGGGTTATTGCACAAAAATCAACCAGCTGTGCTGAATGCAGCTCCTCTAGGGCTGGAAGTGATTACTCTAGTTTAAGGAATTAGGTGCAGTCCTATATATCATAAGAACTTTATCATTGTGTGGGATAAGATTGAAGAATGCAGTATGAATTTCTTCATGGAAATGTGCATCTACAATGCCAAATTGATTAGATAGCTGGCCTCAATTTTCGTGATATTGATTAACCCTTAATGTTTATGAATATGCTGAATATGCTGATGTAGCTTTGGTAATTATGCTGGTAGGAATCTAACATTTGGACAGAATCTGACCTTGCGAAAATAAAGTTTCTCCATATGATGGCAGTCATCAACATTAAGGTCTCTGACCTCACAATGAACCATAATATATTGTACATGTTCCAAGTTCCTCCAATGAAATTTTTCAGTGGATGTTAATGGTTGTCTAGAATGTCTTTATCACTTTCTTTTATTACATTAGTTCTTTATTACCACAGAGTAATGTATGCACATATAAGGCTTCTTCCTTTCCTGGCCTGACAAAAAAAAAAAAAATTGTTGAGGACCAAAATCATTCCTGTTTTGTTCAGTATTAAATATTAAATGTTAAATCTCACTGTTTTTACTGTAGACTATTCAACCATACAAAATAAACTTATATATTTAAATTATGTTTTAGTTATATAATGGGTCAGAATAAACTAATTGCTACATTAACCTAGAGTTTGAGGTGATGGCATCATTGAAAAACTTGCCATAAAACCTGCCATGTTTAGCTGCCATAATGTGTAGATGTGAATACAGATATCATTTTAAGACACCCTTGTTAGTCTCTGATCAGATGGTGCATGATTCATTAATATAAATAACTTTGCATGAATGTTTGAAGTTCACTATAGTAGAACGGTACAAATCACCACTCAGGCTTGTAACTGTAAAATTAGCTTGTTAAATTGCAGTTAAATTAGCTTTTTATGAGTTTTACACACTCTGACAGAGCAAACAAAAGACACGGTTTCATGGAGGCGTCCATGTTTTTTTCCACTTTGCATGTCGAGTGGGAAATGAAATTATTACAACTTGCAAATTGCCACTTACAAGGCACCACCAATGCAGCACTGATTCCAGTGGAGGGAAATGGGCTACCTGCACAAACACTTCTGCATTATAACCAAACCGGCACTTCTGCTTCCGGCTCATGCACTATAATGCCAATGGTGCTTTATTACAACCGGTGTCTGCAGGAGTTCCCAAAAATGAATGTCAGTGACATTCCTCGTATATGTAAGAACACTTTTCATTAATCTAAAGCGTTGCTTGTGGAGAGCGAGAGGCATTATCAAGGACACATCCCATCCCCACCATGGACTGTTTGTGCGTCTGCCATCAGGAAAACGCTATAGAAGACTGCGTTGTCGCACAAAAAGACTCATGAACAGCTTTTTTCCCTTCAGCTGTACTAATGCTGAACTCAGCTTCTAAGTGTTAACTGCCAGCCTTCACCTAATAAATAAACATTAGCATTAGATACTACTGTTATCTGCAATTATTTGCAAGTGCTTGCACGTTACTGCATTGTCTGTCATTATTACTATTATTTAT
Organism: Pangasius sanitwongsei; assembly: GCA_037576675.1. Lineage (NCBI taxonomy): Eukaryota > Metazoa > Chordata > Actinopteri > Siluriformes > Pangasiidae > Pangasius > Pangasius sanitwongsei. Next base: position 3,477,888 of record CM075017.1, on the reverse strand, counting down.
ATCAGACTGTTATTTACACATTATTGCTATTTGCACATCTGCATTTTATCCACTGTATGTATCCACTGCATCATATTGCATGCATCATGCCGCTTACCACTACCTGTATGTACAGTTTATCTCAACTAACTGCACCATAATTCTTATTTATTCCATTTAACTAAATTGCGATTTGCATTACTGGTATGCATCATACTGTGTACCTTTACCTGTACACTGTTAACTTATTGCACCATAACCTTGTTACCTAATTTTTACTTATTTTATTTATTTGCACTACTGGTTGAATGCTGACTGCATTTCGTTGTCTCTGTACTCGTACTCTGACAATGATAATAAAGTTGAACCTAACATAACCTAACCTAACTTATAAAGCTCCTTCTAATGAGCTGGAGAAAGGCGTCAGTCTGTATGCTTCATCATACGTAAACAACTATGAAGGTAAGAAAATACCTATTAATAGAAACGAACACTCAAGCTAACGTTAGCTTAACATTATGACTTTATTGTAAGACTGGCAGTAAACAAACGTTAGATGTCGATGCTACCGGAGACTCGAGATTCATGCTATTTCTACGCGTCATTGCACTGAGTGCAAGTAATGCTACAGAGGACGACGACATTTTAGACGGATTGTGTGCTCCCAAGTTTGTGGAAGCAGTTTTGGGAAGGCCCACATATAGGTGTGATGGTCAGGTGTTCACATACTTTTGGCCAGCATTGCATCGATGATTATTTTCCTATCCCATCACGCCGTGTGGTGTTTTATACCGGCTGTTGTTTTTATTTAGTTTTTTTTTTTTTGCGTTTTGTCTCCGCCTGGTGGTCAGAAGCGGAACTGCAACCAGTGAAAGTGAGGAAAAAATCAGTGCCTGAGCGCTTTACATATTTCCCAGGCATGGAGAACTTTTATAGCTGGAGAGCCATTCGGGTTGTTGGGTCATGACAGAGCTGTTGTCCCGGTCTGAGTGCTTTCAAACACTGTGGTTAGGAAGTGTGTCTGGATTTTACTCGTGTTTTGTCACAGAGGGGAGGAGGAGGTTAAAAAAAAAAAAATACCAGCCGCCATCTTTTGGAAGTGACTGGGAGTGGGGAGTTAACGTTAACGTTAACGTTAGCTTTCGAGCTATTAACATCCACTGGCTATTTTTTTATTATTATTATTATTATCTCAAGAAGTCATCACATCCAAACCATCCCATGCAACACAGCAGTAAACACTAACGTTTTTGGACACTATCAGCTGAAGGACCTGGCAGCGAGACAAGGATTTGCCGAGGGGTTGAAGGAATAACAAACCCGTCCACAGTTGTGTCAAATCTGTGGCCAGTTGTTTGCTGCCTGCTCTTCCCTGGATAACTGCGTTGGAGGCTAGCCGAGCTAGCAAGCCTAGCTAAGATTTCCCTCCCTCAATCCTGTTTCTGTCAAAACTGGCCTGTTGGACGGGTAAGCCTTCTCCAAACACACTCTTTACACGTTAACATTTCGTCCAGGACAGTGTTGCAGTGCATTTGTGGCGTTGTCGCTGTCATTTTACTGGACACTCAAATCAAAATAGTTAGCTAATACAAGGCAGCATGCTAATGCTAGCATGCAGAGACTCCTTAGGGAGCTAATTGCAGCAGCTAACTTTATGTAGCCGGAAACACTGACACTGCTGTTAACTATGCTAACTAGTGGTGTGGTCAGTTTGGATTAAACAGGTCAATTTGAGGACTTTTTGCTTTTAGTCTTCGGTTTTTACATGACATGACATGACGTTAGTGATTAGTGTTAGTGTTTTAATGGCTGGTTAGTTGGCTAGTTAGCTAGTTAACTAGTTCCGAGTGATTTCCTTTGTTAAGTCTAGTTAAGGATAAACTGAATGAGTCGATCTGGTCTCTTTCTGGAGCATGTTGGATAATAGGCATCCGGATCATGGTTTCTTGGGACAGAGATGTGCTGTGCTGTCACTATTAAGCCACCGGGACACCTGCCTGTATAAAACACACAAAATAAATAAATAAATAAAAATAATAAACTGCTGATGATTGTGAAACTGTTGCTGTGGTCTGGCAGGAACAGTGTGGTGGAGATGACAGGGTTGTAAATGGTGGTTGCATGTTGTATTGCTGAGGCACTCCCTGTTGTCTCTCTGCCACTTGGACATGGCTTGTGTCGCATTGAAGCCTGTCATGTTTATGTCCAAAAGAAAAGGAGTGAAGCGTGAAATTCCGCTGCTGTGAGGCTCTATAACGCGTTATTACGACATAATAAAGCAAGCGCAGTTTGACGTAAGCACAAGGGCTGAACACTGAGCAGGCGCTGCATTCCTCATCTCTCTGTCCTGAAGTGCCTGGCTTTTCAGCATCACTGTTACTCACTGTTACTCACTGTTACTCACTGTTACTCACTATTACTCACTATCATTCACTGTTATTCACTGTTACTCACAATTACTCACTATCATTCACTATTACTCACTATTACTCACTATCATTCACTGTTGTTCACTAGTACTCACTGTTACTCACTATTACTCACTGTTACTCGCTATTACTCAGTTATTCACTGTTATTCACTATTACTCACTATCATTCACTGTTGTTCACTAGTACTCACTGTTACTCACCGTTACTCACTATCATTCACTGTTACTCACTGTTACTTACTGTTATTCACTATTACTCACTGTTACTCACTATTACTTACTGTTACTCACTATTACTATCATTCACTGTTATTCACTGTTATTCACTATTATTCACTGTTACTCACCATTACTCACTATGACTCACTTTTATTCACTATTAATCACTATTTCTCACTATTGCTCACTGTTAGTCACTACTATTCATAAGCACCATGAATGTATACTACTTATCACACACAGCAGATAGTAGATGGTCTGATTTTTATGCCTAAATCAACCTGAGTTCATTCTTTGCTTCCTGAGCAGGCATGCATATTTTCCTAAGGTTTTGAAGTATTAAAATCATTCAGTTATCGCAAGCAGTTGCAATATGCATGTTGCGATATTTGCATTTGCTATATTTTGATAATTTCGATATATTGTGCTTCCCTAGTGCAGTAGCTGTTTTTTTTTTGTTTATTTTCTTTTCATACTTGTTCAAATAACCTGAAAGATATGTAAAACATGGTCAGAAATAAAGATTTAAACCAAAGCCTCAGCACAGGTGTCTGAGAAAACCCATTCAGAAACTGACTTATGGTGTGGAATGCTTGTTTGTGATTGAATGGTCCTCCGGTCCGTCATTTTAAAGACATGGAACTTGACAGGCCACGGGACTTCCTGGGGGCGGAGCTTTGTGAACATATGTGGGAATGGCGGGGGGGCTCAAGAAAGATTTTTTTTTTTTTTTTTTTAAATAAATAAATAAATATCAAACCCACCTACTTAACCATTAGAGACCTAGTCTTAAAAAAATTGTACTCTTTGTACTAATAACTTGGAAGATATGTAGAATATGATAAAAACAACTTTGGATTAAACCTTTAAAGTGTCTCTGAAATCAAAATAGGTTTTTTTTTTTTGTTTTTTTTTTTGATGATGATGATTCATATCTAGGCCAAGGTTGCCAGATGTGAGTAAAATTTCCAGCCCAACTACTTCTCAAAAGACCTGCAAAGTTCTTTTGGAAGAGGAGAAACATTCTTCTTCTTTAGTTCTATTGATTGGATTAGTTTATCACGGGGACTTCGGTAATACATTTTTTTTTTTTTTACAAGTCTCCTCAGTGATTAAACTCTCGCATCTGGACAGCAATAAAATGACCACAAGAGTTGTGAGTTTCTAGTGGGTTGTATTTTCTATGAACCCAGATGTTTGTGTCATGCGGTCATATGATTATGCTTCATTCACAACATGGCGTCCGAGTGGACGAAGAGTCACTGGAGTAGAGAAGAGATGCTGGGTCTTATTTCAGTTTGGGGTGAACCAAAGTTCCAGCCACAATTTGAAAACACAATAAAACAATAATTACAAAATGTATGAGAAACATTTGGGTTTTTTTGGGGGGGGGATTTGGGAAATGTTTTCTATCTGGGGAGTGCCACTGATACGCGCTATGTGACTAAATACGGCAAGTAGCAGCAGTCAAACTTTTTTTTTTTCCCCTTTAATGTGAGGCAACATCTGCATAGAAAATCACAGACATGTGTATCAAGACAGGACTTTAAATTATCAGACGACCGCTGAGATTGGTGAAAACAATAAGTAATTTGTCCTGTAATTTACATAGAAGAGGACGGAGAAAAATATTGACGCGGCCGATCTGGACGGAAATAAATTCACAGAGGAGCGTCTGTAAAATAGGAAACTACCCCAGGCCCTCATGTAAATTTAATCCCGTCCGGATAGAGCTTTTGTCTCAGTCTTTGCGTGGAAAAGCAGCTCACCCTGATGCGCACGCATTTCTGATTTGCAGTATCTGCAGTATGCCGTGGTTCGGCCATTCTCCACTCCATAAATCTCCTCTTCCCTCTCACAATCTTAGCACTATATCTTAAAAGATACGTGGTTCTCTATGCTGTAGATACTCTGCATGCGCTTACTCTTTACCTTTGTTTGCTGTAGCCTATGTTCCTGGAAATTGCTTGGACTGAATTCCAGTTATTTGCTTTAAATCAAGGTCTTGGTGGCTGCTGACTATTTTTAAATTAGCCCAAAAAATAACCACACCCGCGGACTGGTTTTCCCCACCCACATCCTTGTTCCAAAACCCAGTTTGGTGTAAAAAAAAAAAAAAAAACCACAATCCTGGTTACCCTGATCTAGACAAAGCTTCATGATCATCCAGTTAAACGCTTTCTAGAACTGTGTATGTCTTGCTCTAGAGTAAAATCCCTTTAGCTGCAGTAGTAGCTTGTTAGCATGGGTCAGCAGTGCATTTTTGGCTTGGTTGAGGAAAAACAATGGAGTTCTGAGACGGAGGAATTTGCATGAAGTCATGGTTATATACTCGGATGTGTTTTACCAGCTTGGAATATATCGCTTCCTCAGACTGAGAGAGAATGTGATTCTGTGTTTATACACCGTCTGGGTTTCTCCATTATAAGACTAGGTAAAAGTTTCTTTCTGTTGTTCTCCATACATGACTAGCTCACTAAGCTACTGTCAGGTTTGCTTTGGTGTCTTGAACGCTGTTGGCTGTTCAAGCAGTTCAGTGCGACCTCACTCTGACTTCCTGTCTCAGAAGGAAATACGTAAACATACAGAATCAAATCACAGCTAAGAATGAATATCTTAATCTCTGTTTCTCTCTCATGATTGGCTGTGGCTCCTGCCTGTCGCTCTGTAATTGGACTTCTTTAGTGCCTGAATGTGGAGAGTGATAACGTTTGATGTTTCTGAGCCGACATATAACACGTACAAATTTCCTTTAAATTTCAGTTACTCTTACAGGATTGTTAGCATTTCAGGAACATTATATCATTAGTGTTTTTCTCACTATATCATGTTTTTACATTTTTTTATTTTTAACACAAAAATAAAAAAACTACACACTTTATTTGGTTTTTCAGTGTGGAAAAATTAAACTAGTGTTTAATATACTACATAGCCTAATATTTTGTCCCTGTGATCATGCTCTTCAGAACAAACCAATCCAGGGCGGTGCTGCCAAAAGAATTGATGAGAACTTCAAGAGGCCAAAAGAATTTACAATCAGATTATTGTGATTGAGCCTTCAAGGTCATAAGACTTACAATCTGTTCATCGTAGTAGTAAGAATGCTAATAATGTACCTTTATGCGTTCCTACCGCTTGTTTCACTTCGGGTTTTTCCTTCAAATTATTATCCTTTTGAAAGGCTGTAGTGTGACAGCAAAAAGAGCTGGAGAAAGGATAGATGAATGGATTGATTTATGCATACGGAAGGCAGAAAGTTAGAAAAAAGCTCTAGATGTGTGAATGTGTACAGACTGTATGTGTATGATCGGAACGAATACCACAGATTACTGAGATGCCTCCTCGGGTTGTAAAGGAATCCCGAGCGATTAACCTGGACTCTCCGCAGCACATCGACGCCTTATGAATTCATGAAACTTATTTACCGTGTTTTTCATTGCTAGGGTTTGTGTATTTATGTATTTTTTAAAAGCTTTGACCGCCAGTTCCAGGTTCTAGAAACCCTACACACAGGAACTCTCTCATCCTCCGATGGGCAAATCGTAGACAGTCCGGAGATCTCAATACGTAAGGCAACGTCTTCTGTTTTTTACCATGTCCTCTCTCCAGAATTTCGTTAGAAAAAATGCTAAACATTGCAGTTATTCTCTTGGATATACACTTTGTAAGTGTTGTATTGCATTTAGGGTTGATTATTTTTGATTGGTTAATATATCAGTTAATTGGGTTATCTTAAAGATATATTAAATACCAACAGTATTTATTTAAAAATAATTCAAACTAATACTACTACTGAACTCTTAACTAGGCTTAAAAGTGCATTAGGTAAGATGAATCAATTTCTTTGATTTGAGATTAATAAAAAAAAACGGGTTTTCACAGCCACTTACAACACACTTGTGCTGACATCATGGCTTCAACCATTTTATTTTTTATTTTATCATGTCCTAAATATCTTTCATGTTATTTGTACAAGTAAGAAAGACTATCGTAGCTTCACAATCACAGGTCACTAACTGCACTACAATATTACTGACATTTTTCAGACAGTCTGTCACAGCGTGCGAATATTTTCAAGTGCTCATGTCAAACCACATGAGACAAGGTGATGGTATTCTGTACCTGCATTTCAAGCCATGATTTGTTCAACTCTGCCCGAATGAAAATTCAGTATAAGGTGCGAGGTGAATCATTTTCGGTGTGTGTGTGTGTGTGTGTGGAATCAGCTCCAAAGCTTTGAGACTGAAGCCATGTGCTGTTCATTGCCAGAGGCTTCCTTAAAAAGAAACTCCACCAAATTTTTTTCACTGTCGTCACGCCCTTGTGATCAAAAACCATCTGCACGCCTTGATGTAATCACAGGTGAGAGCAGTCAGACCTACAGTATAGCGGTGTGTGTGTTCTGGTCATTTTCACAGCTCAAATAGACAAAATGAGCGAGTTGTGTCATTCCTGGGACTTTATACGTCACGTAATAAACAGCCCGTGTTCTCGCTTTTTATTTTCGCTCTGCATTATGCATGAGGTGATACGGGATGATATTGACACAATTAAATTTTAATACATTTATTTTGTAATGACAACAAATCGAATCACTGCAATATCAATACATTGTATCGTAAGCAAAGTAGATCAGGATTTATAAAATATGGTGTAATTTCCCATTATTATTCACATGATATTTTAAACTTCCTCAGTATCATAAATGCATTTCATGGCAGCGTTATTCGTATGGAAAGATCGTTTGACGGTAGATTGTGCCTTACGTGATTAGGTTAAATAAATCATTTGTGTCATCCCCGCTCCGACTGCTGTCTGACATCTATCTGAAATGTCACACTTACCAATTTAATTGTACAGAGCAGGAAAGCAATCGTGATTTTATTATGTATATTTCCTCATCCCTCCAAAACTAGTTTCTGGTAACGCAACTGCCAGCACAACACACAACGTGCCTCTGAGTCGGAGTGTGACTTACATCTTGCGCAGCACACAGGCGTTGATTTTAACCTGCGTTTCAGACCGCAGTCAAGCCAGCCTCAGTAGAAATTGGCGTGCACGTATATACAGCAGTTTGCGGTAACCACCTTCGGATGGCTATGATTAGCTTAACTTTTCGGACTATTAAGTAAGAATGCTTTGAGGCAGTTAGATTCCCACTTGCAAACCTCATGCTCTGTATGCTACTACCTCTGGTGCTGCCACATAGTGTGTAAGTAGAGGCAGAGCTCATAATGAATATTAAATGGAAATATCGCGATACATGACATGAGCAGCAAATTCATCTCGCCAGTGTTTTGTATCGCGTTATTTGCGACAAGTATATTCCGTCTCATTCCTACTCTGCATGTTTTTAAATGGGGAGTGATTGCGAAGTGATTCTATTGCATAACGCAAGGTTATAATAATCTGACAGTTCACAGACAATTTACACGATATATTTACTTACTTTAAGTGAGGGAGTGTCTAAATCTTTCACAAACCGTCACAAACTGAAAAGCTTTAACTGATCAAATAAAAAAAGACGCATTTCTGGAAAGATTACCTGTCGCATATTTTGACCTTGCTCAGTATTTAAAATCTTTTCTCCAGGTTCTCATTTATAGCTTGCCAGTAAACCTCTCACCACTACTTGACCTCTAAAACTACACATTAACAAGGCCTGATTTTCAGTGCTCTCTCACTAGGGTGTGATTGATCAATCATTTTCTCTTACACGGGGTGACCGAAAAAACCAATGGGAATATTTTGAGCAAATATGTTGATCTGAATATGTTGAGCAAAATCTACAAAAACATGAAACAGCACTTGTGAAAAAGTGCATAGAGCGTAATGGTGAACGTGTAGCGCATATGTTGCAAATAATAAATAAGAAAATAAGTAAGTATATGTAGTTTTACTCTCATTGGTTCCTGACTTTTTAAACACCCTGCTGATAAGTACAACTAAGCGTTGACATGGGAATGAAATAAGCCCTGCCCCAGTATGAACCGACATCTTTGCACAGCACTCATGTCTAAAGCCTACAGCACACTCCAGGATTTTAGCCCCAATTTCCCAGTCGTTGACTAATTTTGGTGCTCAGGAAGTACTTGCTTTGCTGGCGACTACTCGTGTAGCGTGAGGCTTGTGTTACGTTCAGTGGCGTGAGCTTCTCAGTCTGCGAGTGATCGCAGAGGCTTCAGTATTTTCAGGTATGTTTGATATTCTCGCCGATGACTCGTGCAGTGTGAACCCTCTGAGACTAGTAGCAAGAGTAGCACTGAGAAACAGCCAGTGAGACTCCGAGAGGAAATCAAATTCATCTGCTGTCATGCGCAGCAGATCCCTGAATCCTGTTTATCACCCGTCTATTAGTGTAGGACTGAGAGGGCCAAATTTAAGCGCAATAATATTGCTTCTGTAAGAAATTATTTGGCAGGTCATACCCAAACGGTTATTAGGAAAATCAAAAATAAAAAAATGTGACACACAGTATAAAAATAGCTACTTTTTTTTGCACTATACCTCCAGTTCTCTTTCCAGAACAGTCAGTCCTATCTGCCCGTGTCTCCCTAACCAATCCTTCCCTCCACATTTTTCTGTTTCTTATTTCTCTCTTTCTTGTTTCTGTACACATGACGTCACATGATAGACAGCTCTCAGGTTTATTTTTGGTGAGAAAGCGGGATTTAGGGATCCGACCCGCTTATCTGCATGTAGCGTGTGAGCGCTCACGTTGTGTGCACAACTCCCAACTTTTTTGGAAAGTACATTAGTAAATAAACATTACTTTTGTTTAAATTCAGGAATGACCAAAATACATATCTAAATAGAGTAGTTATAGATAAGATAAAGATAAAGATAAATAGAGTAGTTATAAGGATGATGAGGAGTACTTACTAGTTAATAGAGACTTATTGCCCATGAAATGGAGTACAGCAAGATAAGTACAGAGCAAAAACGTTTCAGTCACACTATTGGTTAAATGTCATCAATAGCTCATTGTAAATTAATAATGCCTACCTTTATTTTAATCCTAAGTGTAGCAGAATTATTCAGATAATCCAAAAATAGCCATGACATGAGTAAATAAAATAAAAATGAAAAATAAAAAAAAATTGCTAGGTTTAATATTGTAAAGAAAATGTTCTACAGGTTCACCATATCTTAAAGATAAATAAATAAATGTATAAATTCTCCACAAAAATTTAATTGAATGAACAAAGTCTCTGACCCATGGAAAATGATCGATTGAAACATAATGAGCTCCGTAGCAGAGCCTGAGGAAACAGAGCTCCAAAGTTGGCTAAAATGCCCGATGGTGCCGGTTTCTCAGGCACCATGGATCACAGTGACGTGGGGATGGTGTCGTTTGAAAGCTACTGAAGAGCACTGTTTAACAGTTATAATGTGGTTGTGTAACCATATGACCTAACGTGTCATCGTTGTGATCTGGAGCTGTTGTTCACTTCACAAGTGCGGATGATCCCTGGATTATTTTATTTGTGTATTGATTATTGTATGCATTAGATGCATAAGCTGATTTACACGATGTGAATCGTACATTCCCACGATCTCCATCGTCACACTCATGCATCACGGCGCATCCTTACACCCCTATTAATAAATAAATAACTTGACCCATTACAAGGCAGAGGTCTCAAAGCAAAAGCTCATTTCAAGGGTCACCTCAGTGACCTCAGGTTACGGTTTGTTGACGAGTTAACATGCCATGGTCAGGTTTTAAAACTTAACCTGATTAGCAGTTAACCCATGTGTGATGTCTGTTTAAGCACAAGGCACACGTTTATTTCATAATATAAGAATGTGCATGACACATACAGTAGGTGGAAATAGTATTTAGCTAGCTCACCAGAAAAATTTCTTGTTCAGTTAGGCCAGCTGGGGTTTTTGTTTATTTTTTGTGTTTTACATGCAGCAGGGAGTGTGAAGCGATGACTGAGCAAGACAAAACACAATTTAAACCAACCCGGAAAACATGCACAAAGTGAAACATAATTGTACGCATTGCCAAAGTAGACAGCGATGCCACAGTTAGCCAGAATTGGCTGTGCTCTCTGGGTGGGATGGATGGCATACTCTCATTCTTCTGTCTATCACAGCAATACAAGCCATTCTTGGGCCACTGTGAACTCTCGTATGTACGCGGAAGAGGGTAGATAGCGCTTTCCTCTGTTATGCTGTTATAGTTGATGTGTCTCAGAGGAAGCACGTGTTAGTACATACTCGTACTGCTTTAACAGTGCCATCGTAAAAAACATTGAGCCGCTTTCGTAAAACTTTACGCAATATGAGGCTAACGTTGACCTGTAAAGTCTATTTCACTTACCAGTATTTTTCATCGTTGTGAAATGTCATCACATTGCAGACATTGACTTGGAATACGTGACTTGCAGTGACTGCTCTTGACTTGTCAGAATCTAAGTGAGGAACCATTTTGTTGAAATTAGTCAGTTGGTTTTTGTGTTTTCTAAAAAAATAAGAAGATGATGAAGGCATTGTTTTGTTAAGCAAACGAGGTGTTGACTATAAAAATCCACGTCGATGAATTTTCCTAATCAACTTATGCCAGTGAATTTCTTGAAGCGCTCTTGATTGTGTGTCCCTGTGTTTAATAGAGCAGATTAAGGTTTGGGACTGTTTGTGTTTTTTTCGGTGGTCACCCTCTCTGTCTTGTGACTCTAGCTACTCACATGTCTCACTGGAAATGCTTTTAGTGCCCAACACACACACACACACACACACACACACACACACACACATATACAGATATTCATTATTAATTCCAGGGCTCCTCTTCACTCCATCTTTCAGTTATTTGCACATGGAGCGTATAATGGCTGAAGTGTTACATGAACAGAACGAGATGATAGAGTTGGCTTGTAGGTATGTTAGGGATCAGAGAGCACAGAACTGCTGCGTTTGTCCCGCTCTGTGCAAGGAGGACCATCCTATCAGCATTTAAAACCGCATAATGAACAGGAACAGACGGCACGTCTGCGTCACGTGGCTGCTGCCGTAATAAGCTGGCTCAATCAAACAGACTCCTAACTCCCTTCCATGGTTCATCACATTTTAATAGATGACTCTATTTAGACAGCAAAAACGTCTTAATTTAGGAATTTCATACTACTTTTTCAAACAACCACACTATAAACACACTTTGATTACACAGGAAACACAGCGTCAGAGCAATTAAAGGCAATCTCCTGTGCTGAACACGGCACAAGACCTGGTCACTGTGCTTACACTGTGCTTAGTCTGTGGTCATTATGCAAGGTTTAGAGGATTATAGGGATCATGGTATGTCCACTCTTCCACAAACTTCTGCCTTCCTGAAGATTATCCTATAGAGACTGTATTTTAGTCACCTATGTACTTTATGTAAATACTACAGTTGCTGTCAATCAAATTATTAAAATCATCTCATCAGTTATTTTTCACTTTCATAAAGCCACATGGACTCTCTTTTATCCAGCACAGACATTTTTTTTTTTTTTTAAGTTCTGCAGAACCAAAGGTCCAGGGGGAGGAGCTGGATCTGATCTAACTCCTGCTATAACCCTAACCCCAACCCCTAAACAACACAATGCTGTACAACACAAAACAGCACATTAAACACCCTTATCCAGCCTGAAACACACCGTGTTATCTCAAGCCCCGCCCTCCCAGGACTTTTGGCTCAGGTTGAAAGAGCTGGATCAGGTCTGACTCCACCCCATGGACCTTTGGCTCTGCAGTGAAGGGTACTTGTGTAGATGTACGTAAACTCTTTGGTTACCAAGGCAACACATGACCAAAGCACACCATGGTGGGCATATTTTAAAGTATTTCAGTATGATGAAGTCAATTTGTAAACGAAATGCATTGTATTTGGAATAATTGAAGATTCTGGCTTTTATTAGTTTTAATGTAGTTTTTTAATACAAATGAAATAAGTGGTGTTTGTTTTTGTTTTGTTTTTTTTTCTTCAGATTTATTACTGATAAACTTAAATCAATTGACTATCAAGAAAATTTTTTGTCTAAGAGCTAAAAAAAGACAGGATGTAATATTGAGTATGGATAAACTCATGGAGTATTATAGTATTTTTAAAATGTAACGTAAGAAATAAGACCTTGAAAGTGTTCCGTTTGATGAAAAATGCTACTCGTTGTGGCGCACTGTCAGGTATAAATGAGGTTTTCCTAGGTTAAAGGTCAAATATTGTATATTACAAATAAATTTACACATTTTTGTGGATGTAATAGATCTATAAAAGTGTTTTTTTTTTCATAATATAGTCAATAAGAGCACTAAACATGAATGTGTGTGTTTGTGTGTTCATCTTTGACCTCTCACTTAACACCTAGAGCTCTTAGCTCACACCCTCTGTGAGACTGTTGCACCAGTGTAGGATCGTAGCCCATTTCTTTGTATTTTTGAGAAAAAAAACCACTTGATTAATCCACATTTTATCATCAGTGATTGAGTCCCTGTGTTTAATACTAAGTGTGTATGTGTGTGTGTGCGCCACAGGTCCCTATGCACACGCTGCCACTCTCTGGCAGATGAGTCATCATCGGGGGCTTGCGCGTCGCAGTCGCACGGCCAGATAGTCCCCTGCGAGCGCAGCATGCCCTCCACCAGCAGGGCAGGGAACCTCAAGGACCCCGAGATCGCAGAGCTGTTCTTTAAGGAAGACCCCGAGAAGCTCTTCACTGACCTGCGCGAGATTGGACATGGCAGCTTCGGAGCTGTGTATTTTGTAAGTGGCGCAAAACCTTACATCACCCTCTTACCATGTTTCCACTGGTTTTAGTTTTTAATGAGCTCTATAGATGAAGAACTGGAATAGTACACTGGATTATATTACATTTTGCACTTAATTAAACTAGGCCGCTAATTGACTTGAAAAACGAAAATATTTGATTTATTATAACAAAATATTATTTACAGCTTAAGAAATTTGGAACATTCACTACCAGTGTTGAGTAGTTTAAGACTACACAAAATACAAGCCCAAAAGATCAAGTACTTGATGCATTTGAAAGGGCGCTATGTTTGTTTAATCATGTTTGGTCAAAAAAGATAATCAAGTAAAGGCTCTCAAAGGGAGGGAACAGATAAATGTTTGCCGTATGATGGGGAGATCTTGATCAGGATCCGTGGCCGTGCTCTCACCTCTGGGTGGAATGGATGGTATTACTTTCTCTCACCTGTCAGTCACAGCGATCCTAGCCAATCGTGGGCATCTGTGAGCTGTATGTGGAAGAGGGCAAATAGCACTTTCCTCTGAATGGCCATCAAACATGTATTATGAAAGCAAAAGACCTTAAAACATACAATAAGGGTCATACTTCATTATTACTAGCTGTCTGATTTTTTTATTTATTTATTTATTTATTTATTTTTAAATATCTGTGTCTGGCAGGCACGTGATGTGCGGACCGCAGAGGTGGTGGCCATTAAGAAGATGTCCTACAGTGGAAAACAATCCAATGAGGTGAATCAGTTTGAGATTGTTACCTGAGCTAAGCGGTGACTTCTGTCTGATTTTTTTTTTTTTCTCTCTCTTTATTTAATGTAACGCAGTGAGGCTTTATGCTGCGTTTGGAAATATTAGAAGATAAAATCTGAAAATAAACTGAAAGAATGACAGTTTTACTGCACTTTTAGAAATTTCTTGTAGTTCTCTTGTCTTTTATTTTAAATACTGAATACAGCTGAGGGAAGAATTCAGGAAGGGACTGGATTCACTCTGCTGCACTCCGATATATGTTAGCATTGTAACTTTAATCCTGATTAATTGCATTTCTCATCATTGCATCATTGTTCATATTATCCAGCCCTGCTCTGGGCCAGTGTCAGGCTGGTGCTGCCAGTGTTGCCAGGTTTTGGGTGTAATGTCTGAGTGAAGTGATGAGGTCATATATAGATCATCAGTAGCAAGCTGTTTCTTTCTCTCTTTCTTTCTTTCTTAAGATTACCAGTAACCTTGAGAGTGTTATGGAGAGCGTATTAATGTGAACTGGAAATTGCTAACTGTGCTGGTTTTACTGCTTTCTGTTCCATATCAGAAATGGCAGGATATCATTAAAGAAGTAAAATTCCTCCAGAGAATACAGCACCCGAACAGCATAGAGTATAAAGGATGCTACCTACGGGAACACACAGCATGGGTAAACACTCTTTTTTTTTTTTTCTTCGTCCCTCTCCTTCTCAGCACAAAGGCATCCTCATTCATCCGACTTCAGCTCTAACCAGGTTTATTCTCAATCTCTCCTTCAGCTCGTGATGGAGTACTGTCTGGGTTCAGCTTCCGACCTCCTTGAAGGTAAGTTGCAAAGTTGCAAAGTTTGCAAACGTGCAAAATTAATTTGTAACAATTCCTCTGCCATGCCATGCCATACATAATTAGAAGTTCAGATATTTATATCTTTCAAAGACGTTCTGCTTGCACTGATTAAATTAAAGTCACTATGAAAGATTTCTGTCTAATCAACCACATGAAGATCTTTTTTTTTTTTTTTTTTTTGAGATATTTGAAAACTTTTCGTGGGTCATCTAATGTTCAAGTGACTCTTTAGAAGCATATCTTAGCATAGCCAGGAGCAAAAACAGTAGAAATTTCTGTAGAAATTGAGTAGAGATCGTTGCACCAGCAAGCCTTTTACCTTACTACAAATGTAATATTAAAACGGAAGAACCGAGGAACCGAAACCGAAGATGTTTTCATATCTTTAAGTGCACAGTATTCATATGAGTCCAGGTAGGAATGACAAAAATCTTGGAAGAGTTACATTAACACATGATTTTTGCTATGTGGAACCTGGCAAAACGAAATCTTTATTTCACATTTATATATATTAGTTCATGCATCACACCTCCTACAGAAAAACCTCCCATCCCTGCGGAACGAAGGCTGTCCAGAGGGTCCCAACTAAATACATTTTTAGCCATGAGGATTTTTAAAAACATATCCCCGAGCTCCATTCACAGGCTTTACAATAAATATCAGTATGTTTCATAGTACTAGTCTACTAATAGTCATCATTCAGTTTGCCTGTTTAGTTATTTGATTCACTTGTCCTTTTCCATTTTTATTTTACAGTTCACAAAAAGCCCCTTCAGGAAATCGAGATTGCAGCTATCACCCATGGTGCTTTGCAGGGGCTTGCCTACCTTCACTCTCATAACATGATTCACAGGTAGGGGAACGTTAGGGGTGTAACCGAACATTAATGCATTATTTGGATTGGACAGAGACATGCGTTCTAAATTCATTCAAATACAGATACAAATAGTAGGTGCAGTATTCGTTTTCTTTCTTTCTTTCTTTTTTAAGAAAGCTTAGCTGGAGGGTTCCCAGTGCATCTGGTTGAGATTAGAGGTGCGCATCAGGACGCAACAAAAAAAACTCGTGCGAGTTTTACTCATACTACCTTATTCTAAATAAAACGTGCGTTTTTCGTTGTTCTTAAATGAACACTCTCCATCATTATTAAAAGAAAATCTTCCCAGACAATCATACAGGCATTATAATTAAATGCCCCATGAAGGATCCCAGTTTGACTAGCAGCAGCACTGTATCAGCATTGTGTGTCTCAGCATTGTAGTAGATTCGTACAGTGCGTTCAGGAAACATTTCTGATCTTTCTCGAATGTAACAAACCCATAAAACTGGAATAAATCTGATATTATTAAGTAGCTGTTCTTGTCAACTCTAAACAACAGTTCCCTGATTTGGGAAAGACCTTGTTGTAGCTAGCTTAATCAGTCTCAAATAAGACAGAAAGCTTGCCAGAAAGTTCCACTGGGAGACCAATTATGAACGCGAGTAATGTAGCTGAGGAAGTTCAAGAGTTGAGTAAAGTTATGTTCTGTAGATTGCTATTTGTTGTTATAATTGTTTTTTTTTTTTTTTTTTTCAGTGTTTCTGAGGGCATAGTGCTTCACTTTTTCCAGTCGAGACTACGCCCACTTCCTGTTTAAACCCAAATAGATATAAAGATACGAATGTTGTGAGCACTAAGCTCTTACAGACACAGAAAAAGGAATTACGTTACACCCCTGCTGCACACACATGAATCTCTGTCTGCTTCCATGTTGTGACATAACCTCCCACTATAAATGATCCCTATTACTCTCCTCTTGCACTTCTCAGGGATATCAAAGCTGGGAACATCCTGCTGACTGAACCTGGCCAGGTCAAGCTGGCAGACTTCGGTTCTGCCTCCATCGCTTCTCCGGCCAATTCCTTTGTGGGGACGCCATATTGGTGAGCACAGTGTGTGTCTGTGTGATTATTCCATCACTGTTTGAATGCACTATTTCCAATGTCTTTTCTCCCTCCTCCTCCTCTCTCCTCTCAGGATGGCTCCAGAGGTGATTCTGGCTATGGATGAGGGGCAGTATGATGGAAAAGTAGATGTCTGGTCTCTTGGGATCACCTGTATAGAACTAGGTAAGATAGCTCCTAGCTAAGGTTTGCATACAGTATGTTGCTAAGTGTAGAGTGAAATCCTTGATCTCACTTTTGTCTCTTCCAGCTGAGAGGAAGCCTCCTCTGTTCAATATGAATGCAATGAGTGCCTTATACCATATAGCGCAGAATGAGAGCCCAGCACTGCAGTCTAGTGAATGGTGAGTCTCGAATGCACATGAACAGTAGCAGTTCTTGGCATATATGATGCGAAAGCTCGTTTGAACAAAGTTGAATGTGAAAACAATTACGTCGTGTGTATACTTTGTTTTTTATTTCCTAGGACGGATTACTTTAGAAATTTTGTTGACTCCTGTCTTCAGAAAATCCCCCAAGACAGACCACAATCAGAGGACCTGTTACAGGTGACCACTACTGGTGGAAAATAAAAACAAATTTGCTCTAACATTGTTCTACTAAAAGTACAAACCTGATTCTGTTATTCTGTAAATGTAAATATGATGAGTGAGTTAGTCATGAGGGATTTAATTATTTGCCTTTTGCAGTAAATCATCTACGACTTGAGATGCACTGATCCATTTTTTTTTTTTTAATTTTCAGTACAATAGCGAAATCAGTAAAGGTGCCAGCTACATGTTTGTGGCATAAAATACACCAGGGGATGTAAATTCTGATCCCGTACCGATAAAGCATTTCAGATCAACAGTGACTCTGTCCCGATAACGATAGTCTTTATTGGATCAGTGCATCGTTAGTCATAGCTGGTTCATTCCAAGGGATAACCAAATAAATCACTCATGACTAACTTAAGACCAGTATAATATACATTAGAATTGTCAAAACAGGAACATAAATTCATAAATTCACACTTGTTTTTAATGTGGCAGTTTGTAACTTTATTGAAGCGTTTTACAAATGTTTGTGCAATGCTTAGTGCATTGATCTGCTTGTCCTAGTATTGGCCTTGTATTGCTCTGTTAAGTGAACACCAATACTGTTCAGTTCAAACCCCAAACCAACACACTTAATCCAGATAATCATTCTACTTAATTAACCAGATCAGCTCTGTTGGATCTGCAGGATCTCCAGCAATAGGGTTGGTCAGGATGGCCAGCGGTCTTGGGCGTAGAGGAAATAACATTAATTAAAAAAAAAAAAAAAAAAACACACAAGTTGACTTGAACTTACCTGCTCTGCACACAGCACGCATTTGTTCAGCGAGAGAGACCGGAGACTGTCCTGATTGACCTGATCATGCGGACCAAGGATGCAGTCCGCGAGCTGGACAACCTGCAGTACCGCAAGATGAAGAAGATCCTCTTTCAGGAGGCCCACAACGGGCCAGCTGCTGAGGCCCCAGAGGGAGATGAGGTCAGGCTCGTGTGCTCCAACCTCTAAATCCTTTGCAAATAATAAAGCATGTCAAAAGTATTGCTCTGTGGTGTGATGAAAGGCTGCAAAGACTTTGAGATCTCGTTAAGTTTGTGTGTGTGTGTGTGTGTGTGTGTGTGTAGGAGCCTGAGCATGGGGCTGGGCGTACAGGCACAGTGAACAGTGTAGGAAGTAACCAGTCCATCCCCAGCATGTCCATCAGTGCCAGCTCTCAGAGCAGCTCTGTCAACAGCCTTCCTGATGCTGCAGATGATAAGAGTGAACTGGAGCTGATGGAGGGAGACCACACCGTCATGTCCAACAGCTCCGTCATACACCTCAAACCTGTATGTTCACTTCATTCTTCCTCATCACACATTAGCATTATCCTTAAGTATTTAACTCTTCAGCTCAGATTTTGACCCGCCTTTGCATTTAATACAGCATTTCAACTTAGCAGATGTCATATACTTCTCAGTGAATGAGTCATCCTAGTTATTCCTATCTCAAATAACAGCTACACACATCACCTAAGGTTCTTGAGAACTGAGATACTACTGATGTAGTCAATTTCAGATACTAGTAGGTCTCATCATTCCTTTGTCGGTGTTGACAGGAAGAGGAGGAGGTTTACCGAGATGACCCAGAGGCACGCAGTCATCCCTCTGAGCCCCAGGCAGCTCCAGCACAGCCGCCCCCGCGCAAATACCACCGGAACCGCGAGCACTTTGCCACCATCCGCACAGCCTCACTGGTGAGTCACTGCTCCCTTGTACAGTCATGCTGGGAGTGACTTTTGTGCTCCTTTCAACACAGCATATGATTTAATGATTATATAATTAGGAGCTTGAATCTCAGTGTTCTTGATTATAAAAACAGGAGAAAAAAAACGAGAGAGGGATGAGGGATATTTGTAAGGGGCGTAGCTCACTAGGTCTTTGCTCTCTAGGTGACGAGGCAGATGCAAGAACACGAGCAGGACTCAGAGCTGAGAGAGCAGATGTCTGGCTATAAGCGCATGCGACGTCAGCACCAGAAGCACCTGATGGCCCTGGAGAACAAGCTCAAGGCTGAGATGGACGAGCACAGACTGAAGCTGGACAAGGAGCTGGAGACTCAGCGGAACAGTTTCGCAGCCGAGATAGAGAAACTGGTCAAGAAACACCAAGCAGCCATGGAGAAAGATGTAAGCACGCATCAGTTTAGGAAAACTGGCTTTTATGTCAGTTGCTGCACATTCCTACTCAATATATAACTGACTACAGATGTGTTGTGTGTGATTAATACTCATTTGTGTATTTTTTTTATCTTGTGTGTTTTAAAGGCCAAGTCATTTGCCAATGATGAGAAGAAGTTCCAACAGCATATCCAGGTCCAGCAAAAGAAAGAGCTAAGCAGCTTTCTCGAATCCCAGAAACGAGAGTATAAACTACGCAAGGAGCAACTGAAAGAGGTTTGACTTGATACTTGTCTGTTTCACAGCACACGTGTATGGGTAAAATGCTATGGGTTGCATTTTGCTGGCATGGTTCGGGTCTACTTTTCCCCTTAGGTCCAGGTTATACTAGACCATGCATACATGTGGATGCAGCAGCAACCTGAGCAGCATTGTTCACATACTCACATGCATATCAAAACAGGAACATATATTCTCTCATAGTGCTTAATTCAAACATTTTACAAATGTTTCTGCAGTGCTTAGTGTGTTACTTATTGCACTGATCTGCTTGTCCTTGTCGTTACATTATATGCACATGCGTATCTTACGTACATGGATTAAAAGCAACATCCAGTAAATTGTGCATGAGGGCTAAAACAACCCTGTTTGTCACGTTTCCATGTGGACCTGTAAAATGTTAAGCGATTTCATGCCACATGTCTTTCTGGAGAAGCATGGAGATGCTAAAGACAGACAAGATCTGTTATTGTCTCTTTAAAACTTTACCATTGTCGTCGTGATTGTTGTAATGAGCCGTATTTCACATAAAAAAAAACTATGCCCTTCAAGAGGATTCTAGAAGATTCAGGAAAATCGGTATGCAACTCAGCCTTTTAGGTAGGTTTGAAGGCTGCATGAAAGGTTTTTTAAACTCAAACACCAACCATACTAGAGAACTTGGTTACTGTTAATGCTAAAAAAAAAAATAGAATATGTCTAAACGATTTGAGGCACAGTACTGTGTCCTTTACATGCCTCCTCACTTGTGCTCAGGAGTTGAATGAGAACCAGTCCACGCCCAAGAAGGAGAAGCAAGAATGGTTGTCCAAGCAGAAGGAGAACATCCAGCACTTTCAGGCTGAGGAAGAAGCCAACCTACTCCGCCGACAGCGTCAGTACCTAGAGCTCGAGTGCCGCCGCTTCAAACGTCGCATCCTCATTGCCAAACACAACATAGAGCAGGACCTCGTGCGAGAAGTACGTCTAACCTAAAGAGTTGCTGTGGTGTGACAACAGCTGCACATCTGACTGTGCTTGTTTTTACTGATATAATGATACAAAATGGATTACAGCCTTTTGTTATGAGGTATGTTTTACTGTTTTACAGTCAAGCATAATTTCCCCTTGCCATATTTCTTTCCTCCCGCACAGGAGCTGAATAAGCGTCAGACGCAGAAGGACCTGGAGCACGCCATGCTGCTGCGTCACCACGAGTCCATGCAGGAGCTGGAGGTGAGGCAGCTAGGCACCATCCACAAAATGAGGACCGAGCTCATCCGCCTGCAGCACCAGACCGAGCTCACCAACCAGCTGGAATACAACAAGCGCAGAGAGAGGGAATTGCGCCGCAAGCATGTCATGGAGGTCCGGCAGCAGCCCAAGAGCCTAAAGGTTGGTGGAACCTTCGTGCATTTGTTAATAACAACTGTTACTCTGTAACTGACAGTTTATTAACACAGTATGGCTTTTTCTTTATTCTCCATGTCATCAAATCTCTTTCTCTTGCTGTTGTTTTTGTGCCGTCTTGTTCTCTCGCTCTCTTTCGCTCTCTCTCGCTCTTTCTCTTTTCACCTCTCTCCTTTTTGCTGTTGCTTGTCTGCCTGCCTTTGTGTCTCAGTCCAAAGAGCTACAGATCAAGAAGCAGTTTCAGGACACGTGTAAGATCCAGACGCGGCAGTACAAGGCCCTGCGGAACCACCTGCTCGAGACCACGCCCAAGTCAGACCACAAGGCTGTGCTGAAGAGACTCAAGGAGGAGCAGACAAGAAAACTGGCCATTCTCGCTGAGCAATATGATCACTCCATCAATGACATGCTCTCCACACAGGCTGTAAGTAAAGAGGAAGGTGCAGCGTTATAGTTTGCTGCAGTGTTGATATCACAGTAGGCTGCAGTACACAAATAAATAACAAATTTCTGTTTTCTAAAACTGTGTCTGAATATGATAGGTCTTCATTTCTGCGATATTCATCACATATTTGTTACAAATTTAAAAATGATTGTTGAGTCAGTGGGAATAAATGTGTGCCGCGTAATTGTTATCTGTATATTTAAAACTGTTATTGGGTGAGAGCTACTTGTTTTAATGGATTATACACATTGTAAGCTTGTGGTTTGCTCCCTTTTGTAATTTAAAGCAGTAAATAACATTAAAAGTAATGTAGCTTGTATGTTTTAAGTTAGTCTCTTTTAATTGCATCTCTTTTCACTACTTCACAAACTACCTTGGCATCAGCTCCTATCTTAAAAGAGCAGGGTCAACACAAAAACCAACCAACCACAGAGGAGAGTTAAAAAAAACATGACACAGGGCACAGCTAGTAATGACTTGCAGTATATCACTATATCGCCTTATGCCTTGTCTAAGCCTCTGTCCTGCTTCTCAGTTGCGACTGGATGAAGCCCAGGAGGCGGAATGTCAGGTGCTGAAGATGCAGCTTCAACAGGAGCTGGAGCTTTTGAACGCGTATCAGAGTAAAATCAAGATGCAGACAGATGCGCAGCATGATCGCGAGAGGAAAGAGCTAGAACAGAGAGTCTCGCTGCGCAGAGCCCTCCTGGAACAGAAGGTACGCGTGTAACATCACGGCAAATTCTCTGTGTGAAGTTAAGGCAATAATTTGATCTTAATAACTACTCTTTTGTATATCAGATTGAGGAGGAGATGGTGACGTTGCAGAATGAGCGTTCAGAGCGAATCCGCAGCCTGCTGGAGAGGCAGGCGCGTGAGATTGAAGCCTTCGACTCGGAGAGCATGCGCCTAGGCTTCAACAACATGGTGCTGTCCAACCTGGCCTCATCTGACAGTCACAGCCACAGTTTTCCAGGTGCGCCGGGTGCATGGGGTTCACCGCACAGTGCCGGATCACAGGGGCCACACTGGGGAGGCCAGCAGGGCCATCATCACCACCACCACCACCACCATCAGCACCATGCCAGCCAGAGCGGCTCCATCCAGCAGCCCTGGGGACACAGCGGCCATCCTCCCTGGGGCCACCATGGCACAGGTGGCAGCCAGAGGTCCAGTGGTGGCGGGGCACGGAACAGCCCTCAGGCGGCGCGGCGAACCTCAGCGGGAGGCCGCAGCGAGCAGGGAATGAGCAGAAGCGCCAGCATCGCCTCTCAGATCTCCAACGGCTCACACCTGTCATATACATAAGCCAGCCCACTCTAACACCCCCCCAACACACACGCACACACGCACGCACGTTGTCCAAGAGGGGCACGAGGTACACCAAGGTCAGAGAGGAGACACAGAGCCCTGAGGGGTATTTGCTTTCTCACTCTCCCTCTTCCACACTTTATTTTTGCAGTTGTGAAAATGCTCCACTGAAAAAATGCACCTTATATTTAGGATCCTCATTGGAAAAGGCTCACAGGTTCAGATATATCTGCAAATATGATCAGTCTGTAGGATTCACTGTATATGGAGCAAGCAGTGCATTAATATGATAAATAGGATGTGAGTATGTGTGGATATGAATGTGTTTAAGATAGAGAGAGGTGGCATTTGAGCATTTAAATAGGCAGGGGCAGGATCACGCATCATTTTTTTTTAAAGGTCCATGCGCATTATAAAACATTCAGCAGTTTGTGCCCAAAAAGCAGTGTGGCACCATGATGAAAGAATCCAACCACGAGGACACGTAAGACGCAATAATGACCCGATGTGATGAGGGGACAGAGACCTAACAAGTATGCTTTAGTTCCCTTGTGGTTTTAGGGCACATGATTGATCGTGTTGCAACTAAACTATCTGATACAAATTGATTTAAAAATCAATAAACTGTAAGCACATAGCCCCTCAGTGTGAATGAGCGAGACGCCCTAGTTTATGAAAAGTTCTTTTTGTTAAGTGCAGTGCATTTGCTGAGACAGGAAGTACAGCCTGGATTTTATCATGAACTTGTTTCCAGGTTATTTGCAGTTTGATTGCTCAGAGAATGTTGTAGTCGGTGTATCTTCTCAATGAGAACCACTGCAGTAAAGCAGCATGGTTTGGTGATCTGAGATGATCCTATTTTAACGCTAAGGTTTTTAAGGGGGAAAAAAAAAGTGGCACGGAAGCTGACAGGATGCGGAAGGAAATGGTAATCGTTGATTACGTGGGAAGCCAGTGAGTATTTCTCTAAGTAATTAGTCTCCTACCTTTTGGCCTTAATCTTGCTTTGTGTTTTGTTTTATGTTTTTTCATTAATGCTGTGCCATGGATAAAATTATTAACAGCATTGGTTACTTTTAAAAGGTTAAGCACTAAAAGTTCTGAAAGATTGTTTTGTTTCGCCTGTGTCAACCATCAGGGTTGGTGCGAATCACCTGGATACCTTCAGCAACGCCACAGAACCACGGTTACTTGCTAAGGTTTTTAACAAAAGCAGCACAGGAAGCTGACAGGATGTGGAAGGAAATGGTAATTGTCGAAGCCAGTGAGTATTTCTCTAACTAATACTGTGAACCTTGGCAAGTGTTTCTATGGCGTGGTTCTATAAACACTACATCATACAGTCATCGCGTGCCTTTGCTGAACGTCTCGGCATGCGTACACTCGCACAAAAATGTATCCGTGTGATTATCACCGGTGTTCATAGAACCTCAGTTACATACTTACAGACTAGCATTCTTAATCGAAACTTCTTTTTTTTTTAAACAATTTACATCGATGAGAGAATCCTAGACAAGTGCAGTAGTGCTAAGATTTATTTCTTTGTCTGCACTAATTTTCAATACAAGCACACTAAGAACTGGGTTCCATGAATTGTAATGGAACCTTGTTGCATTAAAAAAGCAGTTATTTTGCCATGTTCTAGGTTGTTTAATAGGTTTGAAGAGCTAAATAAGGAACTGTACGTTGGAAATATTGTGAAGAAAAAAGAAATACAGTTTGGGAAGCGTGGATATGAGTATATTGATGGCTGATTTGGGTAATAAAAGGAAGTTGTTGCCGTGTGTGTGTGTGTGTGTGTGTGTGTGTGTGTGGGCAACAGGAGAATGTCGGTGTGTGTGTATTCTCTCTGTGCTAATATAGGGAGGATAGAAAATATTTGATTGTTGTCAGTACGATATCTGATTTCTATTCAAAATGCCAAAGTTAACTTTGATCCCAGCTATGCAAAAAGGAGGTTTTTAGCATCTGCAAAGACAAAAACAGTCATTATGTGCTGCTCTGTGTCCTCTCTGTCTCTCGGACCCATGGTGTGTTCTCTTCTGCCCCTCTCCGGGCTTGGCGTCAGGGCAGTATATATGGGTTTGGGGGTGGGAAGGTCTCTTTCAGGCAGGCTTTCGACCGGTGAATGTTTTTGCTGGGTGAGTGGGGCTGCTGTCACCTCCGCGATGCCTCCGTCACCATCACACTCATCCCAGAGCTCCGGGCATCTCCCACCCAACATCTCCCCTCAACCACCGTTTAGAATTATGTGTACAAACAAATGATTAAGAAAAAAAAAAAAAAAAAAGATCACCAGAAAGCATATATAATGTGTTTATGGAAAATAGTGAGGAGACAACTTTAAGTGGGATGTATAGAGAAAGTTTGTGTATATTGTACAAATAGAAAATGTTTTAAAAAATATATATATATAAATCTATGAACCCAAGAAATACCCAGATTTAAACTAGATTTAAAATTAGCTGCTTGAATGCGAGGGGAAAAACAAAACCCAGCTTGGTGTCTAAGAATATTTAAAGCAAGATATCAGGAGATAACGCATTAAAAGAAAATTACACACCTTGCATCCTCCCCTAACGTAAATAGCATTTTTCCCCACATTGTTGCTCCTCAGTCTTGTGCTCTTATTTTACCAATGGCAACAGAGACATTTGTGAAGCTTACTTTATCACATGATCCAAGGAGGTTCGCCTCATGTTCAGATAACTGCCATCGAAATTATTTTGACTTGTTCATCTGCGTCCCAGCCTCTGAATGCTTGTCTCTGTGGTCATTTAATGAACGTCTAGTATTGTACACGTTCTCAAGTCTGCGCATGGCATCACTGAATACATAGGGATGTCAATAAACTCAACTTTAATTTAGCCTATATTTTACGAGCCGACTGAGCCATTGCACTTTCAGGCCTCAAAGGATCGGGGCCAAATTTTAAAGAGAGAGAGAGAAGCTAACATGCCAAAATCACTTCACAACCTCATAAATGCTCTGCTGGGATCAGGAGAGCAGCCACAGACCCAAAACTCAAGAGCTTATTCCACCTGGACACTGGTTAAGGTCAGTCACTCTCTTGTAAGGTCCAGCAGCATGGAGAGGAGAAAGGTGCGCCCTCTTGCGGAAATGTAATCTCACGCGTCACATCGCAGCCCTCATCATACCCATGTTTATGATCCTTTTTAAAAGTGTGAGAACAAGGGAAACGGGCGGTAACTAAGCAAGGGGTATGTCTGTACAGTTACAGTATGTTCACCAGTATTCCTTCAAATTATTGATTATTTTTCCTCTTTTTTTTTTTTTCTGCTTCAACATTACAATAACAATCCATATATAACCTGTATTAAAAATGTATAGATTGTGAAAAGCTGAATGTCATAAAGATTATAACAACAAAATGTATGGCTATTCACAATAAGAACAAAAAAAATCCAATTAAAATGTAAACAAAAATTCTGAAAACTGTACGGGGAAAAATGTAATGTTTTGTTTGTAATTACTCCTTTTGTTGGCAGAGGGCTACTGGATAAAAAATCATCTGTAATAAAGTAATTTTAATATACACTGGTCCTGGTGTATTTCTTTGCAGGTATATTAGAAGATTAAAAGGTGATTTCTACCATAAATAAATAAACAAACAAATAAAAATTCAATGGTTTATCATGGCAATAGGGAACAGGTCAAACCTGCAAGAGCAAATATACTGAATATGGGTGAGTTTATCAAATATTTCTTATTATAAAATTATTAGAAATCAAATATTATTCAGCCAGTTACATTTTTTTTATTCTATAGGCAAATAATTTTAAATAAATGCTTAACATTAGAAAGAAAAATATCTGCCAATAGAACAAGAATATTTCAAGTTTGAGATTAGTTTAAAATGTCTAGAAATAGGTTGAATTCACATATTTGGTTTATTGTAACCCTGTAATTATAGGAAATCCTAGATACACTTGACTATATTCAAGGTATTTTTACTTGCTAAGATACCATTTTTTGCAGTGTGTACTCTGTAGTTGATGTTTTAAAAGTGATGATTGCGTTTAAAAAGAGCACAAACCTAAAGAGAAAACATCCCCATCAGCACAACCGTAAAAATCAATTTGTTTAGAGTTGGGGGGGGGGGGGATCATTAAATTGTTCATTTTGTAATAGATGACTTAATGGCAGTAGTACTAATTCTGTGTGTCTGATCGATAATCAAGGAAATCAAAAACTTTTGCTGCTTTCTCTCTTGGTCACGACTTCCCCCAGAGCCTTAGCGAACTGGAGTCAGTTTTTCCCTGTGATATTTATATCCACACATTAGAAATATTTTCTGAGCAGAAATGATATTTTTTTTTACGTTCCTGCTCCAGCATTCTGCTCTGTCTCTTTAGATGGAAACCAGTTAGAAAGAAAGAAAAGGAATGCTTAATAACATTCTTTACATGTCAGCACATCTTCTCTGCGTATAAGAAGCCTAGTGTAGAAATAAAACCAAACAACGCATTTAACCAGACACACGTGTTTATTTTTAATTAAAAAAAATAGCATCCTTCTACTTTGCAGTGTGATTTGTTGCTTGTAGAATCGTAAGAAAAATCCTTTCTACACAGATTTTTTTCAGCTATCTAATGTAATATCTTCCCGTAGGCAGACGTGCAGGAAGTGATGAATTCTGGTCAGGAATTTAGGTCTGTTGGGGAAATGTTTAGATTTAAGCTATACTTTCTTGAAATCACACTAAAATTGAAATTGCTTAACCGGTTAAGCACTTTTTAAAATAACGTTTTCACTCTGGAGCACTTTAGAATTTTCAGCTACGTTTAATGAAACGTTTTCGTGGCGTTTTCGTCCCCTGCAGCTTTTCTAATCACCGTATACATCTTCACTCTCACCCAGGTTTCGGTCAAACCTTGTATTTCTCCTTGTCCTTTTCACTTTTGTTACAATTCACACGTCATCGGGTGTATGATCTATTCCAAGTGAACGTCTCTTGCTCTTCAAAAGTGACCAACCTTGAATGAGATGAGAGTTGTCTCTGTGAACCCAAGACAGGCCTCTCTCTCCGCAGCATGGTTGGTCTCTTCCTCCTGTGTGCCATGGCACCTGTTTTTTGCCTGAGCCCCTGGACAATATCCCATCCAACAAACCCTTCCATAAAGCATTTTCTTTCCTCAACTTTGAAGAACTCTGTGACAACCTGGAAATATTCCAGCACTGCCTCGTGGCTCCAGGAAGCAGCGGTTTGAGGGCCCTCCTGCAAGAAGCCACAATGGCCTCCCTGGGATGTCAGGGCCAGAAAGAAATATGGGTTGTTATGGAAGATGGACATGGGTAAGGTGGAGGCTGGAGGCAGTAAAGGGTCATCAGTGCTGCACAAGCAAAGCACAGGAACAGCGACTTCATCTGCATCACGCAAGGGTTCGTTACGTTCCCAGTAACCGGCCCAGTTAGTCTGTACAGATCTAAGCTCCACGCCCTGCTCCAGTGTGTCCTTCTGACTGGTGTCTAGCAATCTGACTGAACAGAACATCAACTTTTCCATGTCTTGAAGAGAATGACAGCTGAAGATTTTCTCAGTATCCATAACTGTACTTAGAGCAGTTGCATACCTGTGTGTATAGGGACAAAGTTGTTGAAGTAGGTCTACCTTCAATGATTTAAACAATAGTCATTTAAAGACCAACAGAAGATTTCTTGACAAATATAACAAAAACGTCATTTTCTACTTATTATTATCTCTGATTTTGTTCATTCTGTTTATTGTGTCTGATTTTGTTAAAGGGGTTGGACTTGGACAAGCGCGATTGCCGCTTTGTGGCGTCAGCTTGTACTGTGGGACAGGGCTTATTTCATTCGCACACCTACACATCTTTGTGCTGGTCTACAGAATATGTTCAGCAACCCCGCACTAGCGAGAAATCACTGAAACCCAGGCCTTGCTAACGTGTAGTTTAGAGATAAAGCAGTGATGGAAGTTTTACCAGTAGGCTATACATGAGAAACCAGAGAAAACTACTTTTAACGAACAATGCTTCAGTGAGTTTTTAATTCCACGGTGTATATTTAACCATACGGAGAACAAAACAACGCAGACATATGAGACAGAACACAGGCTGTGTTGTACAAATTAGCCAAAGATTTTGCAGCCAAAGATTTTGTCGATGGTGCCAAGACAACAGGCTTTACAAAGTCAAATTCAGCTCTTGGGAGTTAAAAAGAACTGTGAAAATGACTGGTTTCTACTGGCAAATTAAATACCCCTACTCCCACCTTACCAACACAGGGCATGACAACATGGTTGTTGCTTTTACTATCTTAAATACTTTGCACAGATATACTGACATGAATATCGATCATCAAACCTTCTGTTGGTTTAAAGCTTGCATAATTTAAAAGCAGAACTGTGAATAGAACTTACCTGCTGAGTTGCAGCTTGCGGTAAAGCAATGCTGCCTCATGATATATTTTTGGGAAAGGTGTCTCAAAGAACAGTTGTCCGTGGAACACAGGTGATATACAAGCAGCTGCTACCAGGTAGGAAGATGAGCCACGCTCTCCAAGGTAAGACAGCAGAAGACCAGACCCAGAACCTTCACTGACCGCAAACAAAACCGAAGACGGATGGTGGCTCTGAATGTATAGTACTGCCTGCACCAGATCAGAAGGATCCCCAAACTCCTGGTAACGTGGAGTAGCAAGCGGACATCCCCCATGACCACGACGATGGAAGACCACAGGGTAGAAACCTTGCTGCAGAGCCAAGCGACACAAACTCAGCAGATTTTGTGTGATCTTCCCCAAAGCATTAGGAATCAGAATGACAATTGGTGGAGTGCTGGTATGGCAGCCTGGAGCTCTTTCTCCTGGATAATGATCCCTCTTAGCCTGAGAGTTCTGGTCTTTCAGCCTGACGGCCCAATCCAGGGCTATGATACCACCATCTTGTATTAGTAAATGATCCCTAGTGAAGGTTATTCCACAGTCTGCTTGTGCATTTTCCTCAATGGGCCATATGAAATTGAAGAAAATTTGTAAATGAGGGTCTGCTTTTGGCCACCTAGCCAGTGGTGCACATGCTAAAGCTTTACAGTTCTGTATGATGTAGTTGGCCAGAACTGTCGGTTTGTGGATCAGCTTTATTTTTGGCTCCTGGTCTCCAATGGCGTAAAAAACACTGGGGTGTGGAAGCTTCAATATCAAGCAGATTATGATCCATATATGCCAAAGTAGCGGCCTTGTTCCTTCCTCCACAAGACGGCAAATCCACTTTGATCGAAAAAGTACAGCAATCGAGAACAGGAACATGGAAGGCATCAGGCAGAAGAAGAATTCCCACATGACTGAGCTTCAGCCTTGGAAACAGACGTCCAGCAGCAGAAAGCAAGCACTGTTTTATCCTGTTCAGGTCCATGCAGGCAGAGGAGCT
This sequence comes from Pangasius sanitwongsei, assembly GCA_037576675.1. NCBI lineage: Eukaryota > Metazoa > Chordata > Actinopteri > Siluriformes > Pangasiidae > Pangasius > Pangasius sanitwongsei. Next base: position 3,447,448 of record CM075017.1, on the reverse strand, counting down.
GTTTGTGGGAAGCTGTGGGAAGCTCACAGGGATGAGCTCTTCAAAACAAATTTGTCTCCTCCTTGTTCATTGATCAAACAGTATACTTGTAGCTGAAGGAAATGAAGCTAATTGGAAATCAGATGAAACAGATCTTGATTACTTGAATGAGTTTGATCCTTTAGTTCTTTCTCATTACGGAGCTAAAAGACGTGATCAATACGAACCGCTACAGAGCTTGGGTAGGGCAAGGACCTGAAGGGTATTGCATCTGCACAACCTTTGGACCTTGACTACTTGTTTATGTAACCAGAAGGTATTGTGAACTCATGTAAGATGATGACAGAGAAAATGATAGCAAATTTTTTAAATATAATACTGTTGTACAGTTCTGCCCTTTCAGTGGGGGGAGAGAAAAATATGTGACTGTCCAAAAAATTATTAGGTAAAATTAAAATCAGGTCAAATAAAATAATGTCAAAAAGAAAAATGCTACATTGTTTGAATAATTGCATCATATTAATCTCATCAGTCTCATGCTCATCCAGTAATTATGTATCCCACACATTTAACTTTAGATTTTGAACAGAAGTGTAGTGGTTGGTGAAGCACAACCATTCAGTAACCTGGTAAAAATCAGGTAGTACTGTTTTCTGAAGAAAAAAAAAAAATACCTGTAGAAACTCCATGTTTCTCCATCAAGGTATTACAGCTCGGTTTCATACTGTTATTGAAGTCACTCCTCGCCATGGACACCCCGGTGATATTATACTGTTTTCAAGTTAACAGCTGATACAGAACCTCATTTACAGTATGTATGTGTGTGTGCGAAAGAACAACCAGATGAACTTTTTTTTTTTTTTTTACAAAAAGATGTTTTTATTGATTCCATCATTGTCACAAATCCTTTATAGAACACACAAAACTCAACTTTTTTTTTTATGTTCTTTGGTTTTGATATCTTGCTAGTTTTCTTTTCTAAAAGAATATTTACATTTTGAGAGCCACATGAGATCTTTCATGTTGGTCAAACATAGATAAGTGTGAGTGGGTGCTGGACAAATGGAAGGGCCAGTTTTTAACACATCACCGTAGGAGCCACAGTGAGAAGACCTCACGGAGGAGATGGTGGTTAATTATCAGGGGTGTAAAACTCAGGCTTACACATGATATGATACAATTTCGATTCTTAATGCATCAGTACGATATTTACCGATACCACTGAATCTTCTATGAAACAGTATGACAATACAATTCCAATCAATATGTGACCAATTATGTTCTGATTCTGGTGTAGGCATGGTTAAATTGTGAATGATGACGACGAAGAGAAGGACTATTTTAAATATCAGATTTACGGGCAAATCACCTTGCTAGCTATATATATACACTACACAAGAGTTGTCAGTCCTTTTTCAATAATAATTCACTTATAATCAATTATAATCAATAATCATTTCATTCACTTTTAACTCATACATTCCTTCTTTTTTTAACCCAGTTTTACTTCCAATATGGTCATTTTGCCAATTCCCAATTATCACCAATCTAATCTCTCCTATCACATGACAGTTACTAACCAGGGAGGGAGAAGTCTTGCATGTGTTGGTGTTTTCATACAGTGGCTCCTACAGAGAATATGCTAGGCTGAATTTGACTATTTCCTGATTAAAAGCTGCATAAATATAGACTCACCAGCCACCTTAAAAGGAACACCTGTACACCTGCTCATTCACGCAATTATCCAACCAGCCAATCATGTGGTAGCAGTGCAATGCATACACTCATGCAGATACAGGTCAAGCGCTTAAGTTAATGTTCACATCAACACATCAGAATCCCAGTGACTTTGGTATGTTTGTTGGTACCAGTTTGAGTATTTCAGAAACTGCTGATCTCCTGGGATTTTCACATGCGCAGCAGTCTCTAGAGTCTACACAGAATGGTGCGGGGGGGAAAAAACATCCAGTGAGCAGCAGTTCTGTGGGTGGAAAACGTCTTCTTGATGAGAGAGGTCAGAATAGGTTGGCCAGACTGGTTTAATCTGTCAGGATGTCTAAAGTAACTCGAATAAACAATCTTTACAATAGTGGTGAGCGGAAAAGCATCTCAGAACATGTCAAACCATGAGGTGGATGGGCTGAAACAACAGAAGATCACATTGGGTTACACTCCTGACAGCCAAGAACAGGAATCTGAGGCTACAGTGGGCACAGACTCACTGAAACTGGACAGGTGTTTTCTCAATCTGTATCTGCATGACTTTATGCACTGCACTGCTACCAAATGATTGGCTGATTGGATAATTGCATGAATATGAAGGTGTATAGGTGTTCATATTACGATGCCTGGTGAGTGTATATCATTTTTGATTCAAGTTGGCTTTAAGTTGCCACCTGTATAGCATATGTGCAATAATCGTCCCTTTATATTCTACATTCAGGAAAAATGTAAGGCATTAGTAAGAGTGTTTTAAAATGTAACTATTGCTCAGAAGTTGTTTAGTCATGAATGCACTTGGGTGAATGCTGTGGTAATGAGGAATATGTATATGCGTATACGTAGGGGTCGGGGTGGTTGGGCAGTGTGTACAGGGGTGATTGTGCTTCACTGAATCACTCAGACAGTGCCGTTGGTGTACTTGGAGAGCTTATTCTCTAAGTCACAGATTCGCTTTTCTTGAGAGAGAACTGCAGCCTTCAGACTCTGAATCTCCTCTATAAGCTTTTCCAACAACTGAGGCTAGCAAGAAGAGTACAAGAGGAAAAGCAGAGAAGAGAGAAAAGGTATGGAGTGACAGTCGATGAAAGAAAGAAGGAAGAGAAAAAGAAAAAAGGGTTGGGGAGAAGGGACAAGAACAGAATGGGGAAAAAAAAGTTTTAGAAGACAGGAAACAAGAAATGGAAAGCAGGGTACAGGTAGGATAACAAAGCTCTGAAGGTTCTTTCTGAATTTGAATGGAGTAACAGGGTGAAGAGATGATGAGTGGAATGGAATGAGTGAGAGATGAACAGTGTACTCACTGGCAAGCTGCTTCCATCGACAGACGACATGCTCCTGCGGGGTGCAGGCCTGGTGTCCAGAACGTTCTTCTTGGCCACCTTCAGCTCTCTGCTCTTTGGGGGAATGTAGCCATCCTTCAGGGAGACTAGGATGGGGTCTTCATCTCGCCCCTCCAGCCACTCTTCCGGCTCCAGTGCAGGGTCTGGACCTGCTGTGTCCGGATAGAGGTCATCCTGGAACAGATCTGACTGGAGAGGAAGAAAGAAGAGTCATGAAGACTATACTAGGACTCAGCTAATGCCTTTAATGTGACATTATACAAATTCTCTATTTATATGGCTTGTATTTGGTGAATCATATTTGTATAAATGTACTTACCTTTCTAGGGACTGTCATCATGATAGGCTCACACTTCCTCTCATGAAGCTTGTATAATCTGAACACACACAATCAAAGAATGAGCACTAAAGCCTCAAAGCAAATGTATCTGACATCAACAGAAGATCTTTTCTTCTGTTTCTCTTAAAGAGTATAGTGACCGTATGCCCATGCATGCAATTATCCAACCAGCCAATCATGTGGCAGTAGTGCAATGCACAGAATCATGAAGATACAGGCCAGGAGCTTCAGTTCATGTTCAACACATCGGAAATGGGAAAAATGTGATCTCAGTGACTTTGACTATGACATGGTTGTGTTTTCCACTGTGAGTATTTCAGAAACTGCTGATCCTCTGGGCTTTTCACATACCACAGTCTCTGGAGTTCACACAGAATGGTACGAAAAACATTCTGTTTGCAGCAGTTCTGTCGGCAGAAACACCTCATTAATGAGAAAGGTCAGAGGAGAAAGGCCAGACTGGTTAGAGCTGACAGAAAGGCTACATTATCTCAGATAACCACTCTTCGCAACCGTGATGAGCACAAAAGTATCTCGGAATGCACAACACGTCGAACATTGAGATGGACGGGCTACAACAGCAGAAGACAAAAGCAGTTTTCACTCCTGTCAGCCAAGAACAGGAATCTGAGGCAACAGTGGGCACAGGCTCACCCAAACTGGATCAGAAAACATCGCCTGGTCTGGATTGGCTGATTGGATAATTGCGTGCATGAACAGTTGCACAGGTTCCTATTAACGTTGCGTGGTGGTGCGTGTAGACGTCAATACAAGACACACACCAACATCCAATTCTATATCTACATACTCAGCTCAAACTCACCTGGCAATCTCACACTTGCTAACATCAACTCCTCTCTTGGGCATGAAGCCCATGCCTCGCTGTGGCTCCTTGCTACTGAATGTGCTGAGGTAGTGCACATAGGGTGGCTCGTCTGTGATCTCAAAATAGCGAATGCTGCTGTCCCCCTGGAGGTAGAGACGAGGAAGAGAGACTTAGACCTGTGATACAATGCTGAGCATTGGGATTAAAATGATGCTTAATTGCTGCACATACCTTACCACACAGATATACCAGGCTGGTGTCTGGATCATAAAATGGCAATAAGACCCCATTACTTGTGTCCAACTCCAAAAGTGCAATGGGTTCCTCGAAATTTGTCTGCAATTAAGAAAAAGTAAAATAAAAATTCACTGTTTGCATTTTGAACATTGTGCTCTCAAGGTTTTGACAGAACATTTGATAGAAAATTAACAGAAATTCTGAATGTTTGCCTGTTAGAACAATGCAATCTTCTTAACAGGATCAATACATGGATGTAAACTTAGACCACATTTAATGGTTGTCTTTATTTTTTTTACCATTTTCATTTTATAATCATTTGGACATGTGGAATTAGGCGAAAACCATCAAAGTGAATGCAAATGAAAGCTATCATATTTTAGATATACCTTCGGATTCCGAGCCTATCCCGGTAACACCGGACACATCACCTATAAAAGGTGTCCTAACCAGATATTTATTCCAAAAAAAAAAAAAAAAAAATCATTGCATGGACGGCCGTTTGCTTTAGTAATAAACCTAGACAGGGTGAAATTTACTAGTACACACATCGTCTTGACGTTTCAGCTGTGCAACTAGCTGTGCACTTCTAGAAACTTTTTTTGGAAGAACGAAGTGTCCTCCTACCGGGTCCCAGAGGCCCAGCTCCCTCTGGCTCATCCTGGTAAAACCTGTAGTGAAGATGTTACCCTCTTTGGTGAAGATGGCTCTCATGGGCCTGATGCCTTCATGTGGTGCCAGTCTCTCCTGCAAGGACAAAAACAGACATCAGAGAGACATACTTTTTATAACCAGTTTGTACATCAAGAGACCAAGCTGGTGGTCTTTTTCAATTATACTTCCTTATAATGATTTTGATAATTGCAGTATCACAATAGGAATAAAGTAAATTCTATAAAATACTCAAGTCTCCCTTTTATTAAAACCATCCCAAATGAACATACCAAAAGAGCTAGGCAATTCTCAAAATGGTGGAACGGCAGTAAGTCAGGCAAAGAGGCACAAGCTACCCTGGGAATGCAAACAACTCAGAAACATCATAAGCAAAGTTCTGCAAATTTGCAAAGAGTTACTGAAAGTCTAGGTTATCTAAAGGCAGTGTGTGGGACTGGATACAGGTGTGTCTCATTAGAAGTCTGGAGATTTGGACCACGCACAGGTGACTGAGAGCAATGTGGGAGCTGGAGTTTGTGGCAGGTGCAGACGTGGACGTGACAAACACAGTGTAAGGAGTAGTCTGACAATGAAACTTTCCAATCTCCTTGTCTTAATGAGAATAAAAACACAGGACATTGATTTGAATTTTTTTTTTTATTTAAATATACTATCATTTTTAATTGTGTTTTCATAACACACACCCTTATAACTGTGTCATAGCCGCAAAGAGGCAGCAGCTGGCTCTGTTTCTTGACCCGAGCAGTCTGTTAAGATTATTACTCGTCACACTATGTGATATAATCCCAATAAAATACAGAATCCTAAAAATGTGTTCTGCATGTCAGATTATACTGAAGATACTCTAGTGATAGACCTGCGATTTAAGAAAATAACTCTCTTCTATTAGGTCATTGAGGCTCGTGCAGAAAATGCCATCACACATTGGATAAGGATTTTTTTTTTTTGTCCATTAGCATGTTTCGTTTATGTTTCTGCCACTACTGTATTTGTAGCTGTCCCGTGAGTTTCATGTCATCCTATGGGTGCCGTTCAGATGAGCGTATCAGCGGTCACACTCTTTTAATCAAAAATTCCGGATACTCTGAGAACTGTCTTTGGATGTCTTTTTTTTAACAATGTGAGATTTCTGAATCTAGCTTTATTGTAATCTCCAGCTTTCATGCACAGCCTTGTTTTGTTGATATCTGGAGGAATTCATTCTTTCTTTCTCTATACTCACAGCCACCACCTCTCTCTTGCGGGGGTCACAAACACGAAGACGGCGGTCTTTGCAAGTTGTGCAAAATAGGCTTCCGTTGTGGTTCCAGCTGACGTTGTAGATGAGGTCTGGGTGATCTTCCATTGTGATCAATGGCTCTCCGGTGCCCACATTCCAGATTATGATCAGATTATCACTGCCTGTGACACACACACACAACGGACAGCATGGATCAAAACACAGATGCTGGCACAGAGGAGAATGATTTGCATTGAGCGTAGAGATGCAGACGAGTGGAGTGTGTGCACCTGCAGTGAGAAGGATGTTGCGGGCAGTGGGGTGCCAGGTGACGATGCCCACGCGTTTGGAGTGGCCCTCCAGCACCACAATGGGCTCGCTGATGGGCCGTGTTGGAGTGTGGTCTGGGATCTGCCATACCTGCATAAAAAAAATACACATTAACTCATATTAATAAACTAGCACAGAGGCAGCATACAGCAAGCACTTTTTTTTATTTCCATTTGCGGAAAGCCTAATAAAGGTACGAGAAGTTTTACGTGCTGTATTTAATTAAGATCACAAAAAACAGCAATCGATACATCTGTGTAGACCTCATCTTATCATGATCCGACTTCTTGGCCTGTGAGCTCAGAGGAACTGTGTACCATGAAATAATCAAGGTCAATGTAGGGCTAATTATGAGATAAATATATGATCTAAGCTCAGCTGAAAATGACCATGTGTTACATGAGAGTCTCCTTGTAACAAGACTGTGGAGCTATTATTGAGCCAGCATAGTTAATCCACTAATCTACCGTGCAGAAGTCATATACATATGTATATATAAAGTAATGCTGTAAAGCAAAGGTGCGTTCAAACATTTTCTACATAAAAAATATAAAGAGCAATAAACCCATAAATGGGGAGCTGTGCTGTAACGGCTTGGGACTGCGATTGCTCTGGTGGCTTTGGGGCTGCAGTTGCCACAAGCAGCTTCATACTCAGGACTCCATCAGTGGACAGTGGATAGATTTTAACCAACTGGACTTCTTGCGAAAACTGTGATGAATTTACTGGTTGCACATTTGCACCATTTGTCCATATAGTACACAATAATAGAAGGGGTTTATTTATAATTGCACTATCCGTTGCACCCACATGAGGATGGGTTCCCTTTTGAGCCTGGTTCCTCTCAAGGCTTCTTCCTCATGTGGTCTCAGGGAGTTTTTCCTTGCCACCGTCGCCTCTGGCTTGCTCATTAGGGATAAATTCACATATTTACAATATCATTTTTGAATCTATTTATTTCTGTAAAGCTGCTTTGTGACAGTGTCCATTGTTAAAAGCGCTATACAAATAAAAATTGAACTGAATTGAATAAACTTTGCTTTTAGAAATGAATTAGTAGACCTAGGTACACTTACAGTTTTATGAGACTATTGGCTGGTAGGTTTTTCTACGCATCTGCCACAGTTCTTCTGGAGACTTTGTCACACTTTCTTCTACTTTTGCAGGAAATCCCTGACAGCTTTCATGATGATTTTTGTCTGAATAAGAAGTCTTTTATATGTAATATGTTACTTTCTTTACTGACATACAAATGTCTTTGTTATTTTTTTAATTGCTCTTTTACTGATAGAATGATGCAGAAAATATCACAAACAATGGCCAGAATTTGTGTTTAATACAATAGGGTGCGTAGGATTAAGCATAGTACTATACATCTATTCTATAACGATAACGTCATCCTTAATATTTCAGAAATGCTATGTCAGTGTTCTTTAAGTATGAACACACCCTCACAATATGACAGCTGTAGTGAGTTTTCTGCACCAGACATGCATGCCATGCATGTTTGTAACGTATGATGGAACTGATATTCATCGGTAATGATATGCAATATGCTGTTTTGTACAAAACAGTCCAGCCCAAGAGCCATTTGAAAGTGGTCACAGATACATAAGTATTAACGGTCATATAATCTCGTCCAAACATATCTGTAACATACAATGCATAGGTACAAACAAAATAGGATGCTTTTGCAACAGATTAGTGTATGTGTGTATGAGATAGATAGACTATGTGAGCAACACATATAGATCAAGGTAGGATGAAGATTTACCATGGCAGTGGTGTCTTCAGAGCCACTTGCCAAGATGTTGTCATTGTGGGGACACCAGTCAATGTCCAGGACAGGCCCAGAGTGTCCCACAACCAGGGGATAGTTCTTATCCACACGTCCAACCTGTAATGCGTAGCACCAACAATAGCAATGTTCAATAGCAGAGAACCATGTATAGCAAAACAGACACTCTAATGATTTAAAAACTGGTTTCAACAGATTCATTCGAGCAGGAATAAAGCCAGACGTGATTAAACCAGTTGAATCAGTTTAATTTTTTAGCCACCCAGAGCTTCTATCGTCATCATGATTCTGACAGCATTTGGATATTTTTGTCCCCAGATGGAGCCACTGAAAATGTTCTGAAAATGTTAAGATGTTTTTTGAACATGGCTGAGCATGTTACTAGTAAATACACTATATGGCCAAAAGTATGTGGACACCTGACTATCACATCCATATGTGGTTCTTTCCCCAAACTGCTGCCACAAAGTTGGAAGCACACAATTGTAGAGAATGTCTTTGTATACTGTAGTATTAATATTTCCCTTCACTGGAACTAAGAGGCCCAAACCTGTTCCAGAATGACAATGCCCCTGTGCACAAAGTGAACTCCATGAAGACATGGTTTCCTGAGATTGGTGGGGAAGAACTCCTGAACCCTGACATCAACCCCACTAAAAACCTTTGGGATGAACCGTAATGCTGACTGCAATCCAGGCCTCCTCACCTGACATCAGTGCCCAATCTCACTAATGCTCTTGTAGCTGAATGGACAGATCCCTACAGCCACGCTCCAAAATCTAGCGGAAAGCCTTCCCAGAAGAGTGGAGCTTATTATAACAGCAAAGGGGGACTAAATCTGGAACGGGATGTTCAACAAGCACTTACGGGTATGATGGTCAGGTGTGCACAAACTTTTGGCTATGTAGTTTACATCAAACTACACTTAGGGTCCTGTTGAGTCTTTGAACAATGCCATAACCTTTTGTCTGTTAATTTTCTATTCAGTGTCCAGTGACCAGTTTTAGATTATGCAGGTACCAGTATTCCTCACGAAGCTTTGCACACTCTAGGTATCTTCTCAACAAGTGTTATGAGGGAGTTTCACCCAGGAAGCCTTTTTCTTTTTTAAAATTCCCATTTGTTGGCTGCTTCGCCTATGTTTTACATGAAAACAACATGTTTGGGGAAACAATTTAAAGTAACCTTAAAGTAAGCTACTAATTAAAAATACATTTTAATTCAGTAATAAATTTATACTTGGGCTTTAACTGCACTATTTACATTTGTCTCAGAAGCTAATTTTAACCACTTCATTAATGTCTTTAAAACATTGAAAAAATATACATTTAATCTAGTGTGTGCAAACTTTTTTCTGGTACTTTTGTCTGTTTTTGGTTCTGTCTCCGCCCCCCGTCTTGTCACTGTCCCCGTCTTATTTCCCTGAGTGTATGCACCTGTTCCTTGTTTCATGCTAATGAATTTTAAACCCCATGTTAATCTTTTATTAAGTCTTATCCTGAGATTACTTGTTAAGCTTGAGCCTCGTTTTCTTGTCTCATTTTCACTTGTTTTGTTTTTGTTTAAAGATTATGGATCACCCATGTTAAACTCTGTTCTCCTACGGAGTCACCCTGGCTACAATTTATAATAAACATCTCACTAAATTTACACACTTGCATCCTGCCTCATACCACATGTTACAAGAATGTAGATCTGGTTTAATTACACCCCTAAAACAAACTGTCCTAATTCCACCGATTCCAGGTTTGAGTGTGTGTGTGTGTGTGTCTGTGTGAGTGAGTTCCTTTCCTGGGCTGCTCCTGCTGCTGAGGCTCCTTGCTCCCCTGGTGTGTATTTATAACCCTGTGACGAGGCGATGAAAAGGCAGTTTTTATTCTGACCTTTCTGGAACTGGGCCGGGTGAGAAAGCAGGCAGGGTATTTATAGGGTGTCTGTTAAGCCCTGCTGCTACATGCTCATGTGTCTGTGTAATGAGTCTGCATACTGCATTCCCCAAAACAAGGAGAACTGTATTTATATTCCAATAATACCCCATCATCAGCCTTACTTAATGATGGTCTGATATGGACACAAGGTTGCGATCACAAAATAGCGAGCTTCCATATAAGGGACTGTAGAACAGTTTTCTAAAAGCACACACTGTTATAATGATCTAGCACTGATCAGTGACGTTCTCGTAATGATATATAATTAGCGTTCACTTACAGATTTCACATTCAAATAACCAGCTGGTGTTAACAGGTAGGAGGTATGTGAGGAACCGAAATAATTCCGCCTGCAAATTACACCTGGAGAAGTGCTGGGTGATAGGCATTAGTTTCAGCATCTATCTACTCTTTTAAGATTATTTATCACTTATCAGAACCGATTAATCATTCAGTACCAGGTAACAGTAATAGTTGACGCTATGGGAACTTGACACTAGATTCTTCCAGATGACATAACCAACAGCAAAGATATTTTTAGTTTTTTTCCTACGTTCTCTCATGTGTGAGCATCTACAGTAGCATTCTGTCACTGCTTCCTGAAAAGAGAGCATGGCCACTGAATTAAGTGCTCCTTCTTTATCTTCAGTAGAAATCTACACTACCCCTCATATGCTCAGCAGAGCTCGTGCATACACTCGCCTCCCCCTCCTGACATACTGAATGGTTTGCCAGAAAACCTTTTTCCATGACCTATCCAAACTCTTCCCATGCCAGAGTTTTTTTTCTGCAACTACATTTGCTGCAGCCCTTCTGACTCTCATACACACCTCAATTGAATCATGTCCACCAGTGAATCCTAGGGTTACCACCACGACAGTCTTCTGACCACAGCTTCTCTCAGCTTGCAGCTGCCTCTATGATTGAAGGATCTGACCAGATTCCATTCAGACACAATCCGTCCCTGATCTCACTTGGTACAAGGGAGAAGTTCTTTCATAGGTTGTAGTTAAATTCATCTCTCACCAAAGCTTCTTCCAGATGATCCTAAGCAACCCATCCTTGGCAAGTAAATGTTCCAATTTTGTTGCAACAGTTTGGGGTAGAACCACATACTGGTGTGATGGTCAGGTGTCTACAAACTTTCAGCCATATAGTGTATACAGAAGATACGCATCAAGATAAAACATAGCCAAGATAAAAATGACAGCCATTTCGCCATGACAAGGTCTCAATCCATAAAGGGGAAAATTCCAACAAGTCTTTGTTTCAAGTCTTTATCAGTGTCTAGTCACTCCCAGGACAGGCCCTCAGAGCACCTCCAGCAACTAATAAGCTAAATCCGATAGTTAGATAATTTATGATTAGCTGACATGTTAGCTCAGAGATGTTACAACTGAGACATTAAACTGTGCTGAACTGTATCCCTCCAGAGCTCTGACACACACCACTCTGTTTGACCAACACTAGGCGTTTGTGGAGATCTTAACAAAAATAAATATAGTCTGTTTAATGAGTTCAACTGTTCAGGTTGTGTTAATAATATCGCTTAAGGTCATGGACATTTTCAGATTTTGAAGCTACTGCTGCACTGATTACCAGTACAAAATAACTTGTAAAATGCTCAAGTAATTTGTTAGCAAACAATTTATGTACTTTTACAGAATAATTCTTTATCAATTATTTGTTTCTACTCTCACAGCAGCCTTATTCAAGTTAAAACATTTTTTTAAATATAATCACTGTGAATTATGTTTAAAAATCAGATGAGAATGTGCCATACTCCATTATAACTTCTTACTCTTCTTACCTTTGAAAGGGGCAAAACCAAAAAGGCTCCTCCTCCACTGGACTCCACTATAACTGCCAGGAACTTCGGGTTGACTGCACAGAACGAGCTGTCCCACGTCACCTTGGAAACCCGAATGTCATCGTAACTCTGCTCCGCCTTCGCAGCTTGACCAAAAACATGCCGGAACTTACTCTGGCGCACAATACTGCGACTCATCACTTGGAGACAAAGAAAGGGAGAGGTAAGATCAAAGATGACATTAAACTTTTGGCGTAATGGAGTTATACCAGCCATTACTACTACATTAACATCAGTGGACAAGCAAAAGAAATGTTTATTTGTATTTGTGATATACATCCACATTCATTTATAACCTGTTATTACCATGAAAGCATTTGCATACATGATTAGTTTCTTGCTGGTTAATTAAGCATAATCACTCACTATTTAAGTAAAGGCAGACATTTTAAATTCTTGGCATTTCTAGAGCAGGACCAACATCCAATCAATCAGAAGTGGGAGCTTGACTGACCTCTTGCTCAAAGGGAACACTCACTGTTCTGTCAGACTGAGTCTAAGTAAAGGAACACAAGTGCTAACAAATGTTTTTCTCTGGCACACATGAAACCAGTGAGTGCATCTTCTGCTGCTCATGCAACACCATGCAGCCTTTGAAGGCACTTGCAGGAGAGCGCTAACAGTCTTATTCTGTATACATGGGCTCACTGAGGCCCATGATCGACTAGTGTCTCTCACGGGCTCCCAGACACAAAAGGCTACGCCATTATTGTGATTTGAACTTGCAATCTCCTGATGATAGCATGAACAATTACAGTTGCAAACAAGCTCAGTTACTTTGACTCAATTGCACACCAATGGACAAATCCAGGTTCCTTCATCATCAGGTCGATGGGAAGATCAGAACTTAGCGCAAGAATCATGAGTCCATGGAGCCATTATGTTTGAGCTGAACAGTACAGAATTTTTTCCTGGTACACATTAGAGCCCCGATACCCCTGAGGAACATCCGAATAGCATGGTGTACCATGCAGGACCAAAATGCTCCTTATACAGGTTTGCCTAATAACCTGGTAACTCTATGTACAGTATATTTGGATGGAAACAACTCCTAAAAACACCTCTTAATGTCTCTTTAAATGTTACATAATGAAAAACACATTCCTCATGTGAGACTAACCATCAAACACCAAAGGCCTGAAAGTGATTTATTTGAAAGTGTGTGTAAATGTAGTTCATTCGTATGGTATTTCTTATATACTTAGTCTATTTACATTCAGGTTTCTTTGAGCTTTAGAACTTTATTTGTGCAGGTGATGATATTTAGACACATTAGAGAACACTGAAAGTGTTGCTGTGGTATAGCCTGTTCTGCTATTAAAAGCCAAACGTCCTGTTTCACTAGATCCAGGCTGAAGCTAGTTTGTGAACGCACAGGTTAATAATGTAAAATATGCTCTTAGTAACCTCAAATATCTCATTATACCCATACTACAGAGCTGCACAGGAATGGGCCAGCAATAATAATGTGGTTTTTCACAGGTATGGGGACAAAACATTGTTGTGGGGGCAACAGGAATGGGGATAGGTAGAGTGGTAAGAAAATGTGTACAGACAGACATTAATGAAGTCATTTATTTTCTCACAACCTTGAATTATTTAATTCATTATCACAGTGTAAAATGCTGTACAGTAAGACAGGATACAAGAGTGTAAACTCAGTGCTTTCTTTATTAGGATGAAATCAATACTAATTATAGTAATGTGTAGCAGTGGTCATCAAGAGAAGGTATAGCTACGGCTTAGAATCAGACAAACTAGACTAACTAGACAAACTAATCAAAGGCAAAAGTAAGCACAGGTGCACACATATGGGAACAGACCAATGACAGGACAGGGGCGGAGACAGGACCAGGAAGCAAAGGACTGAAGGGATTCGTGACACACAAAATAAATGTTGTTCAAAAGTCATAATCATCATCAAGAGAACTAGCATAAAGGTTAGTCATGGTCAACATTTTGACATTGTTTGACTATGCTGATTTAAGTGGGATATAAAATAATCTTTCTTCACTCCTTCTAAACAACTCCCAGACTCGCTTTGAGTGGAGAATTCTGCAGAATCGCTTATTCAGCAAAAAAACTGTTTAAGTGGAAGGAGCAGAGGGATGTTTGGAAACGACTCACTTTGACAGACATGATGTGCTGCAGTGAAGATTTTCACTGCGAATTTTCTGTTTGTGTTCAACAATATCTCACAAAGAAAAAGTTTCAATTTAATAGTTTTGAAGACAAATATAAAGGTTTACATTTGGTGCAAGAGTGAGAAACATTGCTTTGCACACTGGTGCATTAATAAGTAAAATCTATGTATAGGACAGAAGAGACTATATTGTGTTTATGTAATGAGTGTTAGGATGAGGTACATTGTGAGGTGCGGGAGGTCAAACTGTGACAGGTCTAAATTAAATTAATGTCAATTACTGTTCCCCAAAACAAAAACGCCACCTGTTTTTTTTATTTGTTCTCCATAGGCAATGAAAAGAAAGTCAAAAGGGTCTGTTCATGAAGAGAGTAAGCTCGTCCTTCAGATTACTTACTACTACTATTTTGCCTTCACTCTCACCTGGTCCTTGGTCAGACTCTTTCCCCTCTTTTTCTTGTTCTGCATTTATGGCCTCCTCCATCCTGCTCTCTCTTATTTCACTCCCTCCTCTACTTCACCATCTCCTTGTCACTCACCTCCTCTTCCTATATTTTTCAATGCTAAACAGATTTTACATATAAAATATTCTCTGTCCTGCTCTCTCACTGTCCTTATGCAATGATACATGCAATACATGTCATAATTGTAAGAGATCCACGTAATTCCACCTCGCCTGTAGTTCAGACTTTTGCGAAAGATCTTCTGGCTTGCTGTGTGTATCAAAGTTCAAGAGAAGCTCAGATGAACACAATGTACAGTCAGGTCCGGAAGTATTTGGACAATGACAGAGTTTTTGTGATTTTGCCTTTATACACCACCACAATGGA
>CM075017.1:3404012-3428030 GCA_037576675.1 Pangasius sanitwongsei | reverse complement strand
AAACCCCTCACTGACACAACAGACCACTCTAAACCCCTCACTGACACAACAGACTACTCTAAACCCCACTGAAACTACAGACCACTCTAAACCCCTCACTGACACAACAGACCACTCAAAACCCCTCACTGACACAACAGACCACTCTAAACCCCTCACTGACACAACAGACTACTCTAAACCCCACTGAAACTACAGACCACTCTAAACCCCTCACTGACACAACAGACCACTCTAAACCCTCACTGAAACTACAGACCACTCTAAACCACTTACCTCTAAACTTACCTCTAGAGTACAGCTGGTTTGGGGTTTATTTTGTTGTACAATTGATTTGTTGTCTTGTGAAAACAAAGTGGATTTAATTGGTGTCACGTTTGCTTAATGGCTAAAGAGCTAGCTGTTTTCTGTCACCTCACAAATAAAAAAAAAACAACTGAAAAAATACTCCACTGGCTACCAAGGATGCCGACAGTGAAAATACAGTGGTTCTAACTGGCTTCATGTTTGCTCTATGGCTAAAGAGCTAGCTGTCTATACCTAGCTACAGTTTTCTGTCACCTCAGATAAAAACCAAGTGAAAAAAGACTCTATGGCTAAAGAGCTAGCTGTCTATACCTAGCTACAGTTTTCTGTCACCTCAGATAAAAACCAAGTGAAAAAAGACTCTATTTGCTACCAAAGAAAGCATTTTTAGGATGATATTTTTAGGAACCATTTTGAATGACAATATCCATAACTCAGTGTTACACAGCTAGGTTCGGAGTACTAAAGAAGTTGTTTGTGTGAACAACAAGCGGTTCATCAGTGATAAAATATCCAGAAAGAGAACTGAGTTCCCATTTCAGGTCCACTTGTATTGTGAAAACCAAAAGGTCATTTGCAGCTAGTTCACTTTAACAGGAATATGGTAATCATACGTGAAAACACCCTAAAAAATAAATTAAATAAAATAAAAACTAAAATGGCTACCTCTATAGATGGTCTTGAGTACGGTTTGTAGTTCATTTTGTGATCTAATTGATTCATGTCTTGTGAAAACAAAATGGTTCCAGTCCTCTTCATGTTTGCTTTATGACTAAAGAGCTAGCTGTCCATACCTAGCTGCAGTTTTCTGTCACCTCACAGATAAAAAAAACAAGTGAAAAATAGACTCTCGTGGCTACCAGTGGGGTCGTGTGGTCAGACAAAAAAACTAAGCATTTTTAGGTAGCAACAAGGAAGACCATAATTACCTTTCAGAGTAAAGCTTTAGTAGGTACACTATATGCACCTTTCTAGGTACGAAGGTACAAAAGGTGTATTTTTAATGGCAACACACTCCCGACAATGAATTATACAGTTTAATACCCTTTTTTCTCCTTTGAGCACTCAGTGAAATTGTTCTACTGCTTTGTTGAAATCTCTTGTATGTTACTTTGTAAATATTACGATAAATTTTTTAATGATAGTCATGATAAAAGCTGTGTGTAGGGTTTGGAAAGGGCATATTTTGAGGTTTGGTACTGGGTTTGCTTTCTAGGCTTGGTTTTATTTGACCCTTTTTTTGGGCGGGAGGGGGATGTAACCCTTGGTTTACATCAATATCAACATGACTGTAAACCTACAGGATATGGGCTGTCATTGGATATCATTGCGCTTAAGGAAAATTTTACTTACCCGCCTCTTTCACGCCGTTCCTGAATGGTCCTATTTCCAAAGTTGTAATTACGAATTAGTCTTAGTCTTCAGGTTAATGCATGGGGTCCCTTCCTCAGGGCAGTTTTTTTTTTTTTCCAGGTTATTTTGGTTCCCACACCAATGGTTAGAGATGAAAGCCAGTGTCTGTGGTCTAATTAGTGACTACTAAAAATAAATTGTATTTTGTAAGATGTATCTTTTCTTCACGATGAAAGGGTAAAGTTTAGTAACACTCTGGAAACTTGGGTATTGTTTCCAGTGTTTCCTCTTGTAATCACATCTCACAAACTGAGATGTTCCTGTCAACTGTTAGGTTCCTTGTTTCTACGATAATACCGAAAAAAGGTGAACCTACCAAGTTTAAGATACATTCTAGCCTTTGTTTACTTCCCAAAGTCAAGTAATAGTGTTGACGCATATGCGTAGAAATCTTACGCGATGGAAATATTTGTGATTTTTTTTTCATAAATGTTCTTTAATTGTCACAGTTTAAACAGTAAAAAGAAAATCCAGTTTTACAAGGAACAGAAAAAAAGACTAAATTGCACATTGCATCATACAGGCGACCCTAAATACACACTCAGCCAGCATGCGTCCAGATTACAAACCACAGATTAAAAAATGTAAAACACAATAAAAAAGATAAAGTGCATATTAAAAACTCCCTCGCATTTGTTTATATATTACTAAACAAAAAACCCAGAAAGGAGAGACTGCACTTAAGAATTGAACACGGAAAGAAAAGGTGTGCGCACACATATACATATACGGTCATACACGTCCATTAAAAATTAACCTATACATACATCCACTAAGCCCCAGAGATCTACATTCTACATACCACATGACTTATCCCATTCTTAATTGAGCTTAACATGCACACTAATCAGACACCCATAACAACTTTGCACTCAGTTACATTACATACATACAGTATCTGAATGTATTTTAACATTTATTCATCCAAGTCTCTTTAACTGGTGCACACACACACACACACACACACACACACACAAACTAAATCCCCAGACAATGGAGAATCTGTTTCATTTCAAGAGCACTCTGCAGTATGACACTGCAGGCTGAGAGAAAACTCTACGTTTATCACTTGTGTGTAATAAACCATTTGACAGCTATTGTGCAAAGTGTGGATCAGTTGTCAAACCTTTTAACAGAATTGCTATACATTGCTGATGGGTCCGGGATTCAAACCTGCCCCCATCAACCCCATCACAAATACCAGTAATTTCTCTAATCTCTAATTGTGAGCTCCTTATTGTGTATCTGATGATAGGCTACAAAGCCACCCGGCAGTTTCGTTTCAATTCTGGTTTTGTAAGGCCCACTGAGGTATGTGCGGGAAAAAAAAAACATGCACACAGCACAAACACACGATAAAAACAACAGCCTGGGTCACATGGTGTGATAGTAGGAGTTCGAGGTTCGTTTTTTAAGCCTCCTCAAGGGATGAGTCCTCCCATACTGTTGCCGTGTCGCCACAGATATTAAGGCAGGCGCTGGCACTGGAGTGTATGCTGGATCTGGGACCTTTCCTTGCCTAGAGCACTCATTGGACGATGGTGAGACTGGCAGTGGCATGGGCACCTTGTGCTGTACTTCTCCAGCCTGGCAGTTTTCCAACCTTTTATCCAGGTGTGATCCAGTAGAAAGGAGGCGAGATGTGCAAGAGGGAGGGAGAGAGGGTGTTCGCCTGGGTAGAACCCGCTTCTTTTTTGAGGTATCATCGGTAAAAGAGTGAGGGCGTGGCTTTGCAGTGCGCGGGGATGATGATGCGGGACTCAGCTCCAGTTCGCTCAGATCGTTAGCCGACAGCTCGAGGGAGCCTAGCTTAGCCAGCGAGGCAGATCTCTTGATCTTTGAGGGCGGGGTCAGACCAGCTTGACGCATTCTTGCCTTTACCTCTCTGGCTCGTTCTTGAACAATCCACCCTCTTTTCTGTTCTTTCCCAGCCCACGGGTGGCTGAGCCTCTTGTCTGATCCGCTGCTCACCTGGCAGAGGAACGCACCGAGCTGCCTCAGAGTCTCCCACATCTCCCTCAGATGGTCTTGTGAAAGGCAGTCGGTGCTTGTCTCGCTCTCTGTGACACCCTCTAGCTTAAAGACAGCTTCTGAAGAAGACCTGGATGGAGTGGAATGGCTTTGTTTCAAGTGTGAGAGGCTCATGTCCATCTCTAGAAATCCAGTGTGTCCACGCTCTTCTTCCCTGAGTCTTATTTTGCACCCTTTTCCCATCCCTTCCTCTACAGGTGAAGGTTCCTCCTTCTCCACTTTTACCTCCGCCGTTTCCTCAGGCTGATGGTGGTGGGCTGGCACAGTGCTCAAATCAAGGAAGAGGTCTAAATGAGATGGAGTGTTCTCAGTTCTGTCTCTGCTGCTGGTGCTAACAACGGAGCGCTGTGAAAGACAGCTGAGAGCACTTGATAGCAGCGTTGGTGATGAAACATCTTGCTTCATCTTCTGTTCTAGCTGCCTGGTGGCTCGCCGCACTGTACCCTTTGACCAATCACCTTGGAGGGCCTCTCCGAGCTCCACCTTCTCCGCTTCCAGTGAGTTTTTGACTAGCTCCTCCTCCTCCTTTAAGCTACTGGAATCAGGTTGGCTGGCAGGAGGAGGGGGAGGAGTTATGTTGGGCCTTGTGGACTCCAGTTCTGAGACCGTGTTACAAACCAAAACATTGCAGATCTCCTGAAAAAGAGAAATAAAAATGATTAAGGCTAGGGACTGAAATGGTATTACTAAAGGCGAATTTCCACCGCAGGAACCTTTTCAGGAACTCAACTATTGAAGCAGGGTTGAAATTAGTTTCTAGAACTACTTCCAGTAACCTTTTCAGTTCTAGGTTTGATTGACTGAATTGTGAGCTTGGCACAATGACTACCTTATAATAAATAGATTTTCAAAAAGCCAGGTAACAAGCAATTACTCAAGCTGGATTATATAATACCGTGCAGCCCATCAGCAACACAACGACCCTTAGGTTGTGTAAAAATGAGCACAGATTTTAGCACAAAGAATGACAAATCTGATTCATGAAACTGAAAAGTGAGCTCATGAATCAACTTCAGCTGCGTGGGTGCAAGCTCCTGACCACTAGTTCCTTATTTACATGTCACATACATGCAGCATGCGCCAATTTACCCTCATATGTAAATGATGATGATGGCTGACAAATAAAGGAAAGAACAACACAGAGACACGTTACTACACCATACTATTTTACACCAAGATGTGAGGAAATAAGTCCGTTTCATACATTTGAAGTTGAGTTCAAGGCGCTTGTGTCCGAGGTTGCTGAAAATAAAGATGTCCTTTTTGCCATCCTCAGAAATGGCATGAAATGTGAGAACAAAAAGATTTCAGCAGAGATAAGGATGACCAAGCGGTTTGTCTTTGCAATCCTTTCTTTTGTGCTAGGTGTACATCGTAATGCATCCACTCTGCTAATTCTCACTCCTTTCATGAATTAAAAAAAATATTAATGTGAACTATAACCACGCGTAATCTCTGACCCTATGATGATGTTTCGCTCACGGTCTTGCACAAAGAGGCGGAGTGAGCGGGAGAGTCACTTTAGTTTCTGTGGTTGGGGTAAGAGTGGAGCTGACGTAATCAGATGCTAACTGTAATTCAGCGTGAACTTGACGTCATTTCTAACAGATATAGTCCTGCTCGACTCAACCCAGAAGAAAACAGCATGAAAAAAATAAACGATTAAAAAATTCTATTCACCACAGAAGCTAGAAGCAATATAACAGTAAGAAGCTACTTATGAAAATAAGTGTTTATGAAAATAAGTTAAGAAAAAAATTCGGGAAAAAAAAAAAACGACCTGTTCTGCAGCCTTACCTGCAGGTATTTATGTAACCTGTTTTTAAGCTATTTACAGTCTTTTACATTCTGAGAGTAAGTATATTTTGTAAATAGGAAAAAAAAAGCGGAAAAAGCTTGAAGCACGAAATTGCACTTTGTTTAAAAAGCGACATACACCGGCCACTTAATTAGGAACACCATACGTATACTGGGCAGGCTTTGCTCTCAGAACATCCTCAGTTCTTCATGGCATGGAGTCCTCCATGTTGACATGACTTCATCACATAATTGCTGCAGATTTGTCAGCCGCACATTCATGCTGTCTATCTCCCGTTCTACTACATCCCAGAGTTTCTCCAACAGATTCAGAAGACATTTCCACCTACTCACCCACCCACCTACCTATTTTTCGAACCATTCTGTGTAAACTCCAGAGACTTTTGTGTGTGAAAATCCCAGGAGAAATACTCAAACCAGCACGTCTGGTACCAGTCACTGAATCACATTTTTGCTGTGAACATTAACATTACAGCTCTTGACCTGTATCTGCATGTTTTTATGCATTACACTGCTGCTACATGATTGGCTGACTGGACATGGGAATGAATGAGCAGGTGTGCAGGTGTTCCTAATAAAGTGACCCGGTAAGTGTAGTATCTGCACAATAAGGCAAAAATCAATAAATGACTTTAATCTCAACTTCCTCTGTTTGTTGTGTTGCTCAACTTCTGTCGTGTGCTGAAATGTTGGGTCCGTTGCACACTTCAGTTCATATTAAAGCTAATGTTAATGGTCCTGACCCCTGCGTTCTCTTTCAGGATCGTTCCAGGACCATTTAGTTCCTCAAAAGGTTCTGCAACCTTGGTGGAAACAAGCCTTAAGTAATGAATGCCAAAGGATTGCTGATAGCTTATGGACCACCAACACCATGATGGAAATGGGGAACCCCATGCAGCATTCCTTTGCACCACAGGGTGGCAGCCAATGACATGAGTTCAAACTCAAAGCATGGTTACGGTGGGGTATGGGATGTTGATACACGTGAGCTGAATAGAAGTGTCGGACTTACTCTCAGCAACACTACTCCGTTGCTGTAATCAAAAATTATAAAAGTGATTTAAGCATTTCTTATGTTAAGCAAAATCCATTATTTTAAATAGGCTTGTGCGATATTATAACGATGTAATCAGTCTGAAACAGTCGTGTGCTTCCAGGATATTCAAAGAATTCAGAGAATATTCAATTTGCAGAAATATTACATTTTCCTCATTTAAATTGTAAAAACACGACACCTAAATTTTATTTTAGTTTTTCCCTCAGTTAGTTTTGCATTTATTTGCTTGTTGAACTGACATCGAGTGTGTGCTTGACGTCATTCAAAATGTCATTTTAAATCCACCTGTTGTGACCAATAAGTCAAGAAGAAAAGTCAGACCATCGGCATCGCTGTCGTTCAAGAAAGGCTGCAACAGATCTTTAAACATTACACTAGTTTTGTAAAACACAAGAAAGACGCTTCCTTCCAATGGCGAAACTTGTTGAAGACATTTTTTTTTTGCAACTGCGTAACCTTCGATGAACCAAGTTTTTTGTTAAATAATTATTAACAGCACATTATTTAAGTTTATTTTTGGTATTTCAGGTACAGTATGTTGGCCTATCAAAAAGGCCCAATGCAGCAAGTAATAACTAAATAAAATCTGTTTGATCAAGATTGAGGTAACCAATTATTAGGTCCAACAGAAACCCAGTTCCAAAGCTGCTGTTTTAAGATGTCTTGTGTTTTTTTTTGTTTTTTTTTTTACATAAATATATTACATAGTGACACTTAACTATACTCCTGGATAACTTTCAAATGTTTTATCTGATGATTATTACTAATCAAAAAAATCATGATCACAGAAAAATCAGTATCGCACAAGCCTAATTTTTTTATCAATTCTTAAACATGGACAAGGCCAACATGGATTTCTGCATACACAACTACCTTTTTCTGTTCCTCCTCCCCTTTAACAGGGTGCTCAGGAAACATGAGCTTCGACTCCTGGTTCGGGCTTTTATCTCGGAGCGTCTGTTCAGAACTCCCACGGCTTTGCCCCTCCTGAGAGAGGCCGAGGAATTTCTCTCTGGCACTGAAGAAATCGATGCGGTCGGAGCTCAGAGCTGATGGGGGTGAGGCAGAAAGGCCCGCTTCCTGTATTGTGGCACTGGGGTGTTGGTGGTGGTTATCGTCCTTGGCGTGACCTAGCCCTGCATGGTCCACATCTGGGTCAGGCACTTGCTGGCTGAATTTTTGCCTAAGCTCAGGCACCTGTGTGTGCTGCCCTGCAGCTGAGGAGGAGTCCGGGGCTTGTCTGCTTGGCTCGGGGGTTCTACTCCTAACACACCCTGTTCTGTTAGGAGAGCACACCTCTGGCTGCTCGTGGCTGAGTGGTTTGGCCTCTGCATCTGGGTGAAGCGTAGGCGAGGAGGCCAGGTGATGAAGAGCAGCAGGCGGCTGAGGCAGGCTCACCGGGACCGTTTCCGCCATGTTTACGGGCGCCGAATTGGGTCGGGCACCAGGCACTACTGTCGCTGCTCGGGGTTTAGAGAGCAGGCACAGTTCCTCAGCAGCAAGACTTTCTTCAGAGTTTCCTAGCCCGTTTGCGAAAGGCGCCTCCTGCTCGCAGTCCTGTTCCCCTGCTGCAGGGGCCGAGGACGGGCTGAGAGTCTGGAGCAGCTCCTGCAGCGATGGAGACGTCTGGTTGCTGCTCTGGTTGCGGGGGTTGGAGCGGCCCAGCGACTGCGCGGCAGGAGTTTTTACCAGCGGCTCATGGTGCTCAGACAGGTTGCTGTCCGAATGGGAACGCCACAGCTTGTTGTGCCTCTGCCTGCTATTGAAGTGAGAAGGAAAGAAGCAGGGAAGTACAGAAGAGAGCAAGAAAGAGGAAGAGTAAGTTCAATAAATAGAACACCACTAGACTGCATTTATGTATTTCATCTTTATACTGATTTATTTCTAGCCTCTCCTAGTCTCTGCTTCTAGCCTGTACTGAGTGACAGTGACTAAACCTTGAAAGGTCCTCAAGTGCCTTTAAGAGTTCTGCTCAAACTCAGAGTTCTGCTTTTTTCAAACCCTGACTCTTATCAGTAAGATCAGTAAGATCAGATGTCCACTGAACACCTTTCTAAACACATTTCAGAGACAGACGGCTTTCGATTTTCTGCAGTCTGAACATTAAAAAAACAGGAAATGACTTCTTCCAGTCGGTCTCAAGCCACATTTCTATGTGGTTTGAGCAGTCAAATTTAATTTCTTTTTTTCCTGTCACTTTCATTTGCAGAAATGTGCACAAAACTATGTCCTGCACATGCAAGCACACTCACTACAGACGTAAATGTGAGAATGTGGAATGTAGCCTAACAGCTACTGTAACGAAGTAAAGTGACACGCCAAAGACAAAGGCGCTCATAACAGTTCTCAGAAGAAATAAAGAGAATTCTGTACATACTTGTTTAAACCATGCACACACTGTGTGTATACTATAATGCATGTCAGGTGAGCACATGTCAAGGTCAATGGATTATGAATGAACATGTTGTCATTTAAATGTTTATGTAAATATATTTGGTTCTAGTAATTCTGACAGCTTCTAAGCCTCCTTTTTGTTTTGTATGTATGCAAAAAGAGTGCATACCTGGCCAAAAGGATGCCCTGGTACTCCTCTAGTTGCCTCATAAAAGAGGGGTTGGGCTTGGTCACGGCACGGCGCTCTTTGACATAGTCGAAGGCTTTCTCCAGGTCCCAGCCGTACTCCTTCATGGCGTAGGCTATCACCGTGGAGGCCGAGCGGCTCACGCCCATCTTACAGTGCACCAGGCACTTGGCTCCTGCTTTCCTGCACAGGGAATTTTAGTTGTTTGTTATAGATGAAGGATGCTGGTAGTGAGAGGGGAAAAAGACCGAACAGGTGTAAGAAAGAGAAGGATTTCGACCCCCACTTCAGCAGAAAAAAAAAGAAAGGAAAGAAAAAGTGACACGTGGCTGCTAAAACATGCATTTTTTTTACTTAAGGCATGATTTCCTGTGTCAGAAACATGGTGTGAGCAGCAGCTGAACTTACTTGGCTCTGGAGATGAATTTATATGTGTCATTCCAGTACGCCAGCAAATCTGTGGCCTCTTCATCGTACACGCGGATGTTGTGGTACTCAAACAGACCGGGGAAGAAGTTATCAATCTCCCGTGTCACGTTGAGGATGTACTGAACCCTGAGCATGGAAAAAAACAAAACAAATGGTTTTGTTGACACGTGCATTTGCATTAATGATTGTAGTTGGGTGTGTTGAATGTGACAGCTGCATCTAGCTGTTTTACCCGCTGCTCTGTAGCTCTTCTAGATTAGATGCGTTCCATTCTGAACCCTTTGAACAAACCCAGACAGACAGGTCAATGATGCTAAATGACTGAGGCAGAGATTAAACAGGGGATTCCTGAAACAGGAAACTGAAAATGGAAAACGTGAAAGCTGAAAGTTATACTGAATGAAACAATTACCAGGTACACGTGCTCAAAGATCTCAGTGGGGCTGTCCATCTGCCCCAGGATGACAATCATCTCATTATCGATGTACTCTTTAAACTCTCGCAGGTTACACCCCATCTGCATCTCCAGCTCCGTGCGGATCTGATAGGACAGAGATGGTTATACTGTTAGTCATTATGGAGGGAATTTATTTATTCATTTTGGAATTAAGAATAAAATTATCATTATGCTATGCCCTATAAAAAGACATGTTGAAGCAGTTATATAAAAGTATCACTGAAAATAAATCAGAAATTATAGTATAATAAAAATTCAAAAAACTTAAAATAAATAAATAAATAAATAAAAATAAATAAAAAGGAAATAAATTGTGATACTGCCTCCAATTTATTTCCTTTCATTAGGAAATTTTTTTTAGTCTGTTTTTATCTTCCATGGTTAGGTGCCAATTTGACTAAAACTAATAACTATGGATTTTCCGACCTAGGAAAAAAAAACAAAGATAACGCTCCTTCACAATTCCTACACTGACAGCTGGGAAGGTCTCCTCAACCCCGAGTTCAGCGAGTGACGTCAATTCAAAAATGTCGATTGATCTAAAGTATAGAGTTATACACAGTATAACTCAGTGTAACTCATTTAAAGGTAAAGAAGTGTTACTTTGTTTAACTGCTCATGCTGTGAGCAGCCGTGTTGATTTGACGTGACAAACTGAACTTGGGGCTGAGGAGACCTTTGCGAGTGGGAATTCTGAATTGAGGGGGATGTTTTTTTATGGTTTTTCCTAGTCTTAGTTTGGAAATTGCGATTTACGAACTTTAATTGAACGCAGCATTATAAATGACAGCGTAATAAATCCTGAGGTTCACAAATAAACATTAATTTTCACTTTAATTTTCGTTCTGTTTTTCACTTGTGTGTTTTTACATCCTTGATTAATACTGTGATTCTGTGAAACTGTGATACCGTAAAACCATGAAATGTTTTACACTAGTTTATCGTACTGTGAAAAATTCACCCCTAATTTGAATACATCTGAATTTATCAGTCCTACTAAATACACAATACAGGGTGTCCAAAAGTCCAGCACCACAGGGTTAATGTATATATTTTTTTATTTTTACAGACCATGATGTATCTGAGCAAGGAGGAATGAAACCAAATAATTCTACTCAGAGGAAATCAAAGTCAAAGAGAACATACTGAGCAAGTTCTGCAAATAAAAGCTTCTGTTTTGCCAGGGTTTTTTTCTCCTACGATGCTGGATATAGGGGACACCATGGTATATAGATATGCATGACGAAGTGTGTTTGCGCACACCTCTTTAGAAGTGACGTTTTCCAGGTCTTTCTGCATCATGATCTCGCGTAGACGTGTCTTGATCAGCCGCTCCGTTCTCTCTCGCTCCGTTGGCCTAACGGCACATAACGCACAGTCTTTATACAGGGGCCATTAAACAATTACTTCTGCACAAATTCAGACTCATTAAAGCAAAACAAGAAGCGAGTAAGAAAACTCATCCATTACCATTTACACACACCAGTTAAACAAACACAATAAATGCTGAACAAAGTGTGCAACATTGGCAGCCTGGCTGAGACAACACACTCACAAACAGGAAGTGTAGTGAATACGTGTGTCTGGCTGCACTGTGGTGCTGAGGGAACTGTCTGATCTGGGTCCTCTCTGCCCTTGCTGTAAAGATAGTCAAACTGCAGTGCTACCAGATGTCAAGACTTCCTTTCTGACGTGTTCCTAAACCACAGTCTCACACACGATTGTGCATGTATACAGTAGACATGCACGCTGTTTGTCTGTCTGTACCAAAACGACTGTACGGATTATACATTTTTAACTTTTGCGCAATGCCATGTCACTTGTTTCAGTGATTATACACTGATATGAGTGTTGCTGTGTCTTTTAACCTGAATCTTTCGGATATTATATAGGTGTGTCACTTAGCACTGAGAGCACAAACTTCTGTTTATGGGAAGTGAGTTTTTTAGGGAGTAAATTTTAGCTTTGTTTGCATGAAAAGACTTCACTCGGCAAATTCTGTGCTTATATATAGCCTAAACTGGGAACTTCATTTACACATAGAAACCAAATTTGCGCTCATATGAGGGACGGCATTTTAATGTTAACATCTTTGCTTTAGTCTGAAATTTTCAGTCTCAACAAAATAAATGTCAAACACACCTTTATTTCTTTGATTTCAACAGATTTTTATTTGGATTCAGGTCTGGGCTCTGGCTAGGCCATTCAAAAAATTCATCTTCTTTTGGTTGAGCCGTTCCTTTGTTGATTTGGATGTATATTTTTAGGTCACTGTCGTGCTAAAAGGTGAAATCTCTTTTCATCTTCAGCTTACGAGCAGACATCCTGAAAGTTTTGCACTAAAATCGACTGGTATTTGTAGCTATTCATGATTCCCTCCACCTTGATAAAAGCCCCAGTTCTGGCTGAAGAAAAGCCGCTCTAAAGCATGATGCTGCCACCACCATGCTTCACCATGGCTAGCTTTTCTTTTGGTGACGTGCATTTATGCACCAAACATACCATTTGGAATTATGGAATTTTTATATGTTTTGGAATTGGTCTCATCAGACCATAACACATTTTGCCACATAGTTTGGGGTGATTTAGTTGTGTTTTTGTGAGACAGGGGTGTGTAGGGGTGTGTAGACTTTTTATATCCACTGTGTATTTTTCATCTGTGTTTTGGAGATACTTTGTCTTTTCAAAAAGAGTAAATGGCTTCAAATTGTTGCCCTCTATTCCAACTGGGGTGTGTACATGATGTTTTTTTTTTTTTAATTCAGTTTGCGCTTTCAGTGAAATTAAAATTGGTGTTTCAGTGATTTCTGTTCCTGTTTGGTAGTGATATGGGCACTGATACAAAACTATATTTGGAAAAAAAATACTACAAAAATAGTTTTGAGGATACTCTCTTTAATTTTGTGGTTAAATTTCATGATTGTCCAATTAAATCTTATCTTATCTTATCTTATCTTATTAAATGCTCTCTAGGATCATATATGTTCTGCCCTTGGAGGCATGTCTTGTTCTATACTAGCAGCTCATTAGCAGTAAACATGGTTCATCTGTGTGTTTTTGGCTGAGTGTCTTCCCGCTCGCTATTCCCTTTTCAAACTACTGCTTGTTGAGGAAAAAAAAAATTATTCATTTCGAAGAAGGTGGATTTTTGTGCAATGTTATGGCTATGTGACAGGTGCTTTTCGGATGAGTGTTTGACCAACTCGTGGCACTTTAATGCTGAAATGAATCATCTCCTCACACAGAGCAAGAACGCAGTTCTTCTTTTATACACCATCGGGGCTTTTCCATCAGCAAGAGCAAGTAAAAGACAAATTAAGCTCTTCGCTGTTCTCAGTATTTAGCTATCTCAATAAGCTATTGACGGGTTTGTTGAGATTCGGTGGGGGTGTGGTGTATTTGGACTGCTACTGGCTGTTGTGTAAGTCAGTCAAGCCCTCCAGTCTGACTTCCTGTTTCAGAAGGAAATAGGGAATCAAATAGTAATTGGCTAAGAAGCCATTTCATGGCGATTTGAATTAAAAATATTATTAGGCTGCATGTACTTGTATCTATTCTGCTTCCTGTTCTTTTAACTCACCCATTACCTTTCTCCTTTTTATTTTAGAACAGACAGAAATAGGTGATTTGTGCTGTTTATCTGGTGTGAGTAAAGGCAAAAGAAGACAAATGTCCTTTATATCAGGTGGTTGTAAGAAGAAATATAGCAAGCAGCTGACTGATCTGTATGTGGCACTCAACACTGTTCACTGTTCAAAGGACGTCATATAATCTATGGCTATAAATAACAACTTAAGGGTGAGATACGTGAAGGAATAACTGCACGTACACATCAGAGAAGAGCACAGGTGAGTCAGCACGGTGCGACTGCACATCCTGCATAGCGTTCCACTCATTGATGTGGGCCTGGTCTGAGGACACGCGGCTCTGGTAGTAGCTTACCCAGGTCAGGAACAGGCTGCCTGGGAAGTAGTTATGGCAGCGTGCTACCTCACATGCCTTATGGAGAGACTGTAGAGCCGACCTGAAAGAGGGAGTAGGAAAAATTACGGTTGGTGAGCACTTGAGAAAAAAGAGAAGATAAAAACGGTTGTTAAAATCAATACAAAATTTTTTTCCTAAATAAATTTCTTGTCTTCAGCTGACACTTACCACATGGCCTGGACTGAGACGGGCTTGAAAACGTGGATCCTGTTATCTGTGGACACACTGAACCCCCTGTGAGAGGAGAGGGAGAGCGTGAAATTCAACATTAACATGTTATGGATGAGTTCAAACACTACAGGTTTACGTGTTCACGGCTCACTTACCCATCTCCATCCAAATGGATCAGTGTGTCACTCCACAGAGGAAGCACCAGGCCTATTGAACAGGAACTACACACACACACACACACACACATAGTGTTACACATTAAATTTCAGGACTTCTCTGGTACAACTTCTATGATTTGGATTCTGCATCACTTACTGGTCTTTTGTGATAAAAATGTATGCAAAATGAATAAATGTAGTGCCGCACGCTCACCTTTCTGAGGGGCTGAAGTCCATGCCCAGCACCACACTCTCCTCAGTGTCCTGCCGTCCATTTGTGGTCACTATAACCATGTAGCGTGTGCATTGAGGGTGCACGCTTTCCAACCGCACCGCCTGCCAGACACCACTATGTCAATATAACCATTCATTCGGATCTGAGGATTTCTGAATAGTATTATGATACCACTATTAAATGGTAATATGAACTGCTACTAAAATGTGTTTTTGCATCATTCACCAGACGGATGTTGTCCTCTGGCCGTAGCAGGGTGAACATTGTCTGCAGGTGCTGCTGAAGATCTCCTAAACATGGACAAACAATGGACAAATCACTCAGCCACTATATACACATTCCCAGCTTGTACAATTTCTCCTGTCATGTGATTTATAAGGTAATAGGATGTCATGCGAATCTGATTTCTGATACCTGCATGCTTGCTGCGCTGTCCTGTGATGCGCGAGGAGCAGATGGACGATGAGGAGGAGCCATTTCCCCTTGGGAGGAAGAGGGCGGCGCCTTTCACTGTTAGAAAGCTCTCGCTAATGCTGAGGGAAAATCAGTGAGACAGAAAACAATGCATCATTCATTCATTCATCTTTAGGAACGGCTTTATCCTGATCAGGCCTGTACTCGGAACATTGTGTGCAAGGCCAGAATACACCCCTGATGGGATGCCAGTTCATTATCTCACACACACACACACACACATATATGTAGGAACAATTTAGAGTAGCCAATACTTCTACCAACATGGTTCTGGGAGGTGGGAGGAAACCGTATTGGAGAACATGTCATACTCCACACAAACAGTAAACCGAGCTCAGGATCAAATCAATCTCTTATTACACAAATCTACTTCTTCCTACTTCTAAATCTATTAAGTTTTGGTGAGAAATATAACATCTGACAAAAAAAAAAAACTTTCATAAGACCTTTCCTAAATTCTGGGGCTGGGCAATATGACAAGACAATATCAGTATCATGATAAATTAGGTCACTAATTTGCTTTTTGAATGAATTTACTTTTAATTTATTTACTAATTTGCAATATGCTTTTGTGAGATATCATGATATCTTTTGTGTGTGTTTTTGTTTTTTCAATTAAATTACATGATTCAATTAAATTAAATTACTGTAAGGAGCTGATTTGATGTTAAAACATTGTACTTGACCTCAGCTGAAATTGTAAAATATATATATAAATATATATATATATATAGAGAGAGAGAGAGAGAGAGAAAGAATAGATAGATAGATAGATAGATAGACAGACAGACAGATAGATAGATAGATAGATAGATAGATAGATTTTTTTTCTCCTTTTCAGTGTAATTTTTTATAAACAACCTATTTTTAAATTTTAAAAAAATCAATGTATTTTCATAAACATTATATAAATCATCAAACATGACTATACTGTTGGCAGTTTGTGAAGAAACCACTATATCGTCTCACACATCACGTCAAATGCCTTTGAGAATCGTGATATATTTTTGTCATATTGTCCACCCCTACTTAATGCAACACGTTTTTAAAAAGATGACCCCATGAAGCTTGGAAGAAGTAAATTTATAACAGTGCAGTGTCCTTAATGATAAAACAGCACCATGTCTGATTTGTCCTGAGGTAGTCTCTGACCCTGTTGCTGCACTGGCTGCACTCTGGAGAGAGAAATCAGAGCTCTGGGGTTTTTTTTGGGGACATTGCCTCAGATGCTAAACACTCTGTGCAGGGTATATACGTAAGAACAGCCTGTTCCACTGCAGCTCTGTTCCCTCAACACTGCAACAGCTGTGATCAGAGCGAGAGACAGCGAGTGTACTTACTGAAACCATACACACAAAGCGTAGAAGGTTGTCTGCATGTATGTGTGTGTGTGCGGTTTATGCATTGCATTTATAACCCCAGAGCTCACTGCTCTGTTCTCACTTATATAAAGCTGTCACCATACCAAAATATTGATTTCTATACCAATACCAGGTGTAATATCGCAGTTTTTGATACCAAAATCGTACTTTCAATAAATAATATTTATAATAGTTAATCAAAATTTTTGGGGGGGGGGGCACACAAACCTCCAAGTACACACACAGACACACACAAAATTCAGATTTTAGTGTTAGTGGTCGATTAATTAGGCCGATATTGAGCGTTTTAAGGTCGTCGGCATCATCCTGTAAGCATGGGTGATTAATAAAAGTGCTTGAGCTCCTCTTTTGTCGGCTCCGTTACTGTTTTCGCATGAACTGTGTATGCGATCTTCACATGCACTCACATTCGTACGTGCTCTGAATGGCAGATCATAATCGTTCAATTCGTGCTGATTGATTTCCTTACAAAAAAAAAGTGATGCCGGTGCACGAGAGACGTTTAATGCAGCAGGAATGTTCAACAGTGAAACTCATTTGGTTATTTGTTATTATATTGCACTATAAAAGAAATTCAACATCATATCGGCCTCCCTGCTCGGTAAATATTGGCATTGGCCACTGAAAAACCCATATAGGCCCACCGCTAGTTAGCTTTAAGTTCAGTTTCCTCCCTTTTATGAACACAGTGCTCTTCATGTTTTATATAAAACAAATAAGTAGCTAAATAAATTAATTTAAACGTGGTTCCATTTAATATGTACTGAAAATAGTAACGCATGAAACATGTTAGGACCAAGCAGCACCGATCAAACACCAATTAGGACCGAGTGTAAAAATCGTAAGTTCTCCCGGACAAAACACGCACAAGTTAGTTGTAGCTGTTACAGTATAAAACCCCAAACTGCACAGTTACTAAGCTAAAAATAGTAGCACTTGTCACTCATATCACAATCAGGGTTGCATGTATCACTAAACAGCATCAAATCACACCAATATTTTATCACGTCCCTTTAATATCAGGTTCTGTAAATATTACACAATTAATATGTGATGTTATTCATGAATAAATTAATTCATTATCCCTAGCTTCGGGAATATCAGTTAATCAGACAGCTGAATTAAGCTCAAAGTAAAATGTTTAGTGTCTAACCTGCCAATTCTAACTCAAGGTCACAATGTTTTCTTGCCAAGTTGCTTGTTTTGCTTGTTTTGGCTGTTTTGCAGTCGAGCGGTTTGTAACACCTTTTGTCTAGTGGTTTTATTATATCTGTTCACCGCTCATCTTCTTCAGCAAGGTGAGAAGAGAAAATATGCCCCAATCTCACTTCTAGGGCCTGTCTTTTCCACATGTTGAGGATATGAAATTAGTTTTGTTTAACAACGCAACCGTCACTGGACCCACTGTGCGTCTGGCTCATGTGAGTCAATTCAGCGCAATTTGATTCGGCTATAGGCAGAAACACAGCGTCAGCTTAGTGCTGGTTTGTTTACCTGCAGCATCAAAAATACTGAATATCACAGAATCAAACGTAATGATAGATCAAACGTAGTCCGTTTATCATACGCTAGAGAAAATGTATCAAAAATTCAATTCCTTGTGCAGCTCTACACATAAATGCCATGAGAGAAAGAGCACAGCAGTCGGAGATAGTGAGATCCGGTCTGCTCTGGTTACAGGGCTGTAAATAAGAGTCTGTTCCATGTTAGCCTTATCTACTCTTGTTAACAAATTTCTCGCTCTTAAAAAATACTTAATTTGTTTATGTCTGCTGTGTGTGCAAAAT
The DNA here is from genome assembly GCA_037576675.1 of Pangasius sanitwongsei. Taxonomy (NCBI): domain Eukaryota; kingdom Metazoa; phylum Chordata; class Actinopteri; order Siluriformes; family Pangasiidae; genus Pangasius; species Pangasius sanitwongsei. The sequence continues at coordinate 3,409,747 of CM075017.1, read as the reverse complement.
ACTGTTGTGGCTCTTTACATAACGACCTAACAGTGAAAGAAAGTACTTGTTGGTCACGTGGAGAGAGCAGATAAGCGACAAACACACCAAGCACACTAAGTGCCAAACACAGGGTAGCGCATATGATTAAACACCACCCCACTGCATATAGTGCAGACAGGAAGTGTATGAGTTTTGCATGCTCAAGAAGATTCTAGAAGTCACCAGACAGAAGAGCATATTCCTTGAGATATCATTTTTTGTTTGCACATCAAAACATGTTACATAGAGGAGTAAGATTTTTCTGAAGAATAGATTAGAATAGAGTTTTATTAGAATAGAAAGTAATAGATCAATTATTTCTCATAGAAAGATTTAGTCCGACAAAATACAGTATTATATTGTTAGTCATGGAAACTTTAAAATCAAGAACACAAGTGTGCAGGTGGAACAAACAATGATCAGTGATTGGTCACTGGGAACAATGGTGGTCAGTGATTGGTCACTGGGAACAATAGTGGTCAGTGATTGGTCACTGGGAACAATAGTGGTCAGTGATTGGTTGTTAGGAATTACGATCAGTGATTGGTCACTGGGAAACCATGGTGATCAGTTACTGAATGTTGGGAACAAAGAATTTCACAAGTGGGACAAACAATGGTGATCAATAATTGGTCACTGAGACCCTGGGAAACAGTGGTGATCAGTGATTGGTCACTGGGAACAATGGCAATCAGTGATTGGTTGTTGGGAAACAGTGGTGATCAGTTACTAAAACATCTACTAAACATAACTAAACATCTACTCACAACAGTGAGTTACTCAAACATCTACTAAACATAGCTTTACTTCTGTTAATGAAACTGCTGTGATAATTTGTGACATAATTTTGGTTATATCACCAAAATAGAGTGTTAACAATAGGCCAATGTGTTTTATGTTATTGCTGCCCAATAATGCTGTCTCTCTGCTGTGAAAACGCTTGCTAGATTACAAGAAAATCTAGCAAAAATCTTGTGAATAAAGACACAGGGAGTCGAGCGGTATACAGGAAAAGGGTGGAGAGGCAGATATGAGGTGTCAGATAAAACCTAAATGTTTTCACCGCATACTATCACCACATGACCTGTATAAACATAAGCATTGGTGGATTTCACACCTTTGTATAGTACACACCCTGATTTGCAGGAAAGGCACGATTCACAGTCACATCAACAAATTCAGACTTTGAACTCTGTGTGTGTGTGTGTTTGGGGTGTGCATGTTTTTATGTCCCCATAAAGATAGGAATACCTGACAGTTTTGACATTGTAGGGACATTTCACTGGTCACTGCAAGGAAAACTGCTTTATTTTATTTATTTATTTATTTATTTATTTATTTTTTTACAAAAACTGCAGCTTTAAATTTTTTTCTTAAATAGACCCTGAGGTAACAGTTAGGTTTAGGTGTTGCATAGCATTAATTAGCTGCATGTATAATCATGTCAATGTAAGGTCCTCACAACACCAAGAGAGTGAGAGACACATCGTTTTAAAATAAACCCTGCATTAAAAACTAAACCTATCATAATTACAACACTTCTCATCAACTGACAACAGATAGAAGCGATACACGTAAGGGACTTGAGTTTGCAAGCAGTTAATAACAGCTTCCCAGCATACACCCTCTGTTACTTCCTCATGACACTGCCGTATGTTTAATAAGTGAACATCAGACAGGTGAATGACTCACCTAGTGTAAGGGGAATCCCAATATAGCAACCACATCCTTGGTTTGTCCATTCCTCAAATGAACCTTTGGTTACATTCTCATGAGACCTCACAGTCTCATGAGAAAATCACTTTTTCCCTCCATTTACTTTGTGTATATATACATGTGAGATACACATATGAGGTCATTAGGGTATTAAACATTTCTCCAAGCTACTTCCTCGATGAACACTTCAGGTCTCATGGGTTGGACCAGCTCAGATCCTGGAGGGTCAGAGTTCATCACTGTGATGATTTAAACCAACTACTAAAACTGGTAATACACTGAATGTCATTTCATATGTCTATTTACAATCAAGTCCATAAGTATTTGGACAGTGACGCAATTTTCATAATTTTTGCCTCTGTACACCTCCACAATGGATCTGAAATGATTAATTCAAGGGGTTTAACAAAAATATTGCATTAACCATTTGCATTAACAGTTTCATGGCCAGTTGTGAAATTAAGGAGAAATTTCATGAGCAATTAAGGAGATAAAAGGTCTGGAGTTGATTCCAAGCGTTGAATTTGCATTTGGTGGCTGTTCATGGGAACTCTCAATATGCAGTCTAAACAGGTGTCAATGCAAGTGAACGAGGCCATCACTAGGCTGACAAAAACAAAACAGACCTATCAGAGAGATACCAGAAACTATAGGACTGGCCAAATAAATTATTTGGTACATTCTTTAAAAGAAGAAAAGCACTGGCGAGCTCAGCAACACCAAAAGGCATGGAAGACCACAGAAGACAAATAAAGTGGATGATCGCAGAATTCTTGTTGAAGAAAAATGCCTTCACAGCATCTAGCCAAGTCAAGAACACTCTCGAGGAGGTAGGCGTATCATTATCAAAGTCTACAATCAAGAGACGCCTTCATGAATATAAATACAGATGGTTTACCTCAAGATGCAAACCACTGGTAACACTCAAGAACAGAAAGTTCTGATGCAAAATTAACTTGTACGAGAATGATGGGAAGAGTATGGAGAAGGAAAGGAAGGGCTCATGGTCCAAAGCCTTCCACATCATCTGTCAAACATGAGGAGGCAGTGTTATGGCATGGGCATGTATGGCTGCCAATGGAACTGGGTCACTGCTGTTTATTGATGATGTGACTGCTGATAGAAGTAGCAGGATGGATTCTGAAGCATACAGAGCTATACTTTCTGCTCTGATTCAGTCAAATGCTGCAAAACTGATAGCACGGCACTTCATAGTACAGACAGATAATGACCCAAAACGTACCGCAAAAACAACCCAAGAGCTTCTTAAGGCAAAGAAATGGAATATTCCTCAATTCTAATATTTATGATTGTCCAATTACTTTTGAGCCTGTGAAAATGGAGGGAATCTGTAAAAAATGGCTGTAATTCCTAAACGGTTAAATATTTTTGAATGAAACCCTTGAATTAAAGCTGAAAGTCTACACTTCAATCACATCTTGATTGCTTCGTTTCAAATCCACTGTGGTGGTGTACAGAGGCAAAATTACAAAAATTGTGTCACTAATGAAATACTTATGGAGCTGACTGTATGTGTCATTATGATATACATGTCAATTTCTAAACCTTTTATAAACCTTGTAAACGACACTGTATTTTTCAAAAATATTTTTTCTAAATTCAGAAGCAAAAAACACTGAACGCAAGGCAGGACGGGAATCCAGTCCATCGCCACCTATGGGCAATTTAGTATAGCCGATCCGCCTACATGCATGTTTTTGGACAGTGTGTGTAAACTGAAAAACCCCGAGAAAACACATGCAAACACGGGGAGAACATTCGAGACTTTGCACAGACAGTAACCCAAGCTCAGGATCAAACCCAGAACCCAGACATTTTACAGTTTTAAAGATTCAAACAGCAGAAAACCTTAATGCTTGTTATTTAAAAAAAAAAAAAAAAAAAAAAAGCTATAAAAAGATATCTTGATAACCACGATATCTCGGTAAAGTGTATTATCACGATACTGATACCGTACCGTCATATCCCCTAGCCCTATCTCCTGCACTGATTGGGATATTACTGTCTATTGTTTATCCTTCCATTCACTTGTAGTGTCTTACATTAAAACTTTACAAAAAGCTTTCAAGGAAGACGTGATACACAAAATAAAGAGCCTTTTGTAAACAATACAATGAGGATTTGTTTCCAGCCAACAAAACATGGATACTTTTAAACCTTAAGTCACTTGATAAGTACAAAGTCACAAAATCTCACTGCAAAACAGAATTGGTTGTAGCACATAAATAACCAAATCTTGAACATTATATATATATATATATATATATATATATATATATATCATTGCTGATTTTTTTTCCCCTGCACACTTACAGATAGTTGACTGTGCTCGGTGGGAACACATCACTCCGCACCATTGTGGCTTTTTCCAGCGGAACAGCTCCCCTACATCACTCTGTAACACTCCACAGACACGCTGTGAGCACAGTACGACACAGGCGTGTGTGAAGTAAAATGGTGCTCACTTCCTCGTACGCTTGTGTGTGATGTTTTGTTTTCATGATGTTAGGGCTGAGAGGTGATGGGAGGGAGGGGCCGAGCTGCACGCGCTCTGGAGGAGGGAGCGGGGCGTCACTGCTGACGTCAGACAACAAACCTTCATTCCTGAGATTAATTAAGCAACCACTAGGAATTGTGCAATTGTATTGCTCAAAAGTTTGCACACCCTTAGCACAAACTTAAATGTTATTTCAATTTATTGTTACTTTCAAGACTTGTAGTGTGTGCCTTCATTGGAAAATGATAATAAAATGGTTAAACATAAGGTGCTAAGATATTATTAGTAAAAGAAAATGCTGTCAGTTCAACCTCCAACCTCTTTCATAACCTATTGTGTACTATCGTTTCCACTTTTGTGTCCTCTATAATATTTGTAATTTGATATTTATATGCACACAGTCCCCAGCCACTTTAATAGGAACACCTGTACACCTGTTCATTCATGCTATTATACAATCAGCCAATCATATGCTCACTGTAGTGTCAGATTTCTATTCTTTGCTGACGAGCGTGGAACCTGATGTGATCTTCTGTTGTTGTAGTCCATCCACCACGAGGTTTGACATGTTGTGCATTCTGAGATGCTTTTCTGCTCACCACGGTTGTAAAGAGTGGTTAATTGAGTTACCATAGCCTTCCTGTCAGCCTGAACCAGTCTGGCCGTTCTCTGACCTCTCTCACCAGCTAGACATATCCTTCCCCAGAACTCACTATTTTTTTTTTCTTTTTTGCACCATTCTGTGAAAATTCTACAGACTGTTGTGCGTGAAAATCCCAGATCAGCAGTTTCTGAAAAAGTCAAACTGGCACAACCAACCATGCCACGGTCTAAGTCACTAAGATCACATTTTTCTCCAGTCTGATGTGTATATTTACATTTAATATGATTTAGTAGTGACCTTTTGTTTAAATATAACAACTTAGTCATGCTACCTCGGTTTGAATTTATCACTGATCACTACCTTATTTCATTTAAAATGTGTCTCAGTCAAAATATATGCATTTCGCCTTGCTACTGCATTAAACCACACTGATGGAAGGACAGCCTTCTTCCCTAGACTATAGAAAGACTCTTATTGCTGCTAGATCAGCACAATTCTCCACATGGCTTCCCAATCTTTTTGGTCTCAGCCCCAAATGGACACTATGAATTTTCTGCGATCCTGAACCTAGCTCACTGTACATTTTTATATTTCAGATTGATAATTTAGCACATGTAATACACATACACATCTACAGCAACACCACACCCTGCTGAGTATCCCTGACCACAACCTCCCACTGCCTTCCTCTACTGGACCGACCACATCCTCTCACTTGACTGTGACGACCAACCAGGTGAGAAGACAGCTGGAGTGACTTGATCAAGGCAAGGCTGCAGGCCCTGATGGTATTAGTCCTAGGGTTCTTAAGTCCTGTGCTACTCAGCTGTCTGGTATCCTGAAGCACATCTACAATCTAAGTCTGATGCAGGAAAG
>CM075017.1:3380988-3403912 GCA_037576675.1 Pangasius sanitwongsei | reverse complement strand
TCGCAATAACATTGTACAACAGCTCACCTGTGTGTGACAGATGATAACACTTTCACATTACACTACTACAAGAAAGCATTGATTTCCTGACATAGCTTTATAAAAGCGAAGTCAGGATGTTTGTTTGAAAGGGCGCAGCTCATTTTCGCTGTCACGTGCAGCTTCGAACGATACGTAATAAATAAAACACGACATAGACGTGTTGTTATAGGAAAATAATCCATGCCGGTGTGGTGTGATATGCCCCGACACAAAGCAGAGTCACTGTTACCATCCCGAAGTGTGTTATTCCTCTTATACTTCTTACTTGATGCCACACACGAGGCATGTTGCTTTTTAGTTATTATTTACTGTCATGCTTGTAAAGCCATGTTTAATAAATGTTTCGGCACATTTTTGTGTTCATCTTCTTGACTTCTGTTTTTCCATGATGTTGTTGTTGAAATAACGGAGATAGATGCATGGAGAAATTTATATTGCTGAATGTTTTTATTGCTGAACTCTTACGCTAGTGCAGCATCTCAAAGTAGCAAAACAAACAAACAAACACAGCAGATACACTCTTAAATGTGGCTTATTTGAATGAACAACATCTGTTGGTTAGAGCAACATTCGCAATAATAATCTGTAAAACAAATGAATAGAAACAATAGAGGAGACTGTTTTGGAAACCCCAGATCTGACCAAACTATTAATTTAAAAATAGTAGATCTAAAACTTTCTGTCAAAAAAGAGGAGAAATAATCAAAATAATCACATCATTTCTGCATTTTCCTTTCATGCCTGATTACTGCTAACAGCCAGCAAAACAACAAGCAAGCATAATGTTGCATTCAATGCTGCACTGGAGGGTGCAACACCTCCGACTAGGAAAAAAACAAAGAAAATGCCCCTTCAACTTGAAATTCCTACTCGGGAACTCAAGATGGTCTCCTCAACTCTGAGTTCAGCAAGTGACGTCAAATCAACATGGCGGCTCACAGCATCAGCAGTAAACAAAGTAGCACTTCTTAACTTCAAATGAATTATACTGTATATACAAGCAGTCGCTTTAGAATAATCAACATACAGATATATTCTCTTGTTAAATCTATAACACTGACGATACAGTTCACTGTTTTGAAGAAAATAAAACCACTCATCACTGTTAGCTGGCTAGCTTCTTGCTAACAAAACATGAATACATCCATGTTTTTTCCTACTTTGTAGCAAATGCATAGAGGAAATGAAGTAAGTGAGGTAATTCCGAGCTACGACTTCCCACTTCCAAAGTAAGTCGGATACAGGAAAGAAAGAAGCAATACACCTGAGAGAACACTAATCCTGATCATGGAAGGTGTAATCCATGAGCTTGACAATGTAGTTACAGAGACCAGTTCACTACTCAGTCATGACCTTCCTATGCGCCATTGTCCTCATGAGGTCAGAGTGGGGCCGTCCTGAGATCTGGAATTTCACTTAGCATGCAGAGGCTTTAATCCACATAAACCTTACGAGAGGACAGGCCAGATATTTCCCCATGGAGCATAACTGTCCTTGCACATACTCCCATCCTGACTGACCTGACGAAACCCAAAACCCAGGGTGAAATCCAAGGCCTCTGGAACATTCCGGCTGCATCTTACAAGACAGTGCCATGTCAGTATCAGTGAATTTAAACTGTCAAGACACAAGAAAATAACAAAACCAGCTGTCTGAAATATAACAACTGACTTCTAATTGAGGCACAGGTACACACACACACACACACACATACACACAGGTCTGACTATGACCATAAACAATGTCCTGATAACACCACACCTTAGCACACAGGACAAAAACATATCACCTGATCACCACACACAAAATACTGACCAGCAGGAGTGATCTCTCATTATCTGTACCTTTAATAAAGCCATCCTGGATATGTTGATTTCAGAAGTTATTTACTGGACTATTTATCTTACGACTCTACTAACTAGCTCATGTACACTATGCGACCAAAAGTTTGTGGACACTTGGCCATCACAATCATATGTGCTTGTTGAGCATACCATTCCAGATTTAGTCCCCTTTTCTGTTATAATATCCTCCACTCTTCCCAGAAGGCTTTCCACTAGATTTTGGAGTGTGGCTGAGGGGATTTGTGTTCATTCAGAGCATTAGTGAGGTCAGGCACTGATGTTGTGTGAGGAGGTCTGGGGTGCAGTAAGCATTCTAGTTTATCCCAAAGGTGTTCAATGGGGTTGAGGTCAGGACTCTGTGCAGGACACTCGAGTTCTTTCACTCCAAACTTCACAAACCATGTCTTCATGGAGCTCGCTTTGTGCACAGGGGCATCGTCATGCTGGAACAGGTTTGGGCCTGGGTTTGAGGGCAGTTGTGGCCTAACGGTTAGAGAGTCTGACTTATAACCCGAAGGTCGTGGGTTTGAGTCTCAGGTCCGGCAAGGATTGTAGGGATTGTAGGTGGGGGGGAGTGAATGACCAGCGCCCTCTTCCACCCTCAATACCATGACTGAGGTGAGACCCTTGAGCAAGGCACCGAACCCCCAACTGCTCTCTGGGCGCTGCAGCAAAAAAAAGGCTGCCCACTGCTCTGTGTGTGTGTGTGTGTGTACACTTGGATGGGTTAAATGCAGAGCACAAATTCCGAGTATGGGTCACCACACTTCACTTTCACTTTTTAAAACACTAGCTTGTTCTCCAGGAACTGTTCTGCTAAGTGAGAAATGAACTAAATTGAACTACGCTTTTCCCAAACTCATACTCGTGACGGATGTTGACAGCTGACTGTCAGCATTTCAAATGAAGTTCTTAGCGTACTTCAATTCAATTCAGTTTATTTTTGTATAGCGCTTTTTACAATGTCATTGTATCATGCAGTATCGATGCAGAATGTTGCTCAGTTCGCTGCCTTTGATAAATATCTGTGTAGGTGTTTTCTCTTGGGCAATGCAGATACCAATCCAGGTGATGACCTGCATTCCTCATTTTTACATATAGTTAGCCATCTTTGACTTGTCGGATTATATCGTTCATAGTTTCACTGACTGCCATGCTGCAGATTCCCTTGTTCCAGTTGCAGCAGTTGTTTCTGGTAGGCTTGTCACGTGATCAAGTTCTTTTGTGGTGAGCCTGCGAGATCATCTGTACTTGTGAAATGACCGATATCCCAATAGCTCCGGATTGCAACGACCAACACGCCACAAACACGTTATAATTGTTAAAAAAACTTTTCAGTAGCTTTCAAAAAACACCATCCCTACTCCTCTGTGATCTGTGCTGCCCGAGAAAGACGCCATGGAAATCTGGCATTTTAGCCGACTTTGGAGCTCTATTTGTGCCGCTCTTTATGTTATATTTATTTATTTTTGAGATATTGTGAACCTGTAGTACGTTTTGTTTACAATATTAAAGTTCTGTTTGTAGGGATTTTTTAATTTATTTAGTTTTATACAGACAAAAATGCACATTGTTTTGCTTTGTTTATTATACAGAAATATTTTTTACTTTTCAGTCACAATTTGTCTTCATTCAAATTTTTTTCACATTTTCTGAGAATAGAATTGAATAGAATAGTGAACACAGTATAATGAATCAAATCAAACTGTGACCAGAGTAATCAACTTGCTAGCTACATTATGATATTTTAATCATTATTCTTGATTACAGACTTTTTAAAAAGCACAGCATGTCGTTCACTAGGAAATCAAAAACTGTAATTGTTCTCAAATCGCTGTGGTATAAGAGGAAAAAAAACGCGTCAAGATGTCCTGTTGTAGGAAAATAATCCACAGTATTTCCACAGTATATAACAGTAACTCCACTTCACGTCGGGCCACATCACGCCACCTCGTCGTTGATCACGTTCCTATAACCACACACCCTATCGTGTTTTATTCCTTATATATCTTCCCTGGATTTCTAGACTGCAATTCTTACGGTCTAGAAAGCAAAAAGAAATTCTCACACTAATGTTATGCTTAAAAGAATAGTATAAAGATAAATCGAAAAAAACAATTAAATTGCTGACAGCAATGATTTATATTATTCGGAAGTGCGGCCATTTCCAGTGTAAAGCTGCACTGGAATGTATTTACATGTCTTATTGTGTCCTCTGGGTGGAGTAGCAAAAAAAAAAAAGCAACGCTCACTACACTGTTGCTCCTGACGTAGTGGCCGCTGAAGAAAACCTTTACGCCACACATGCAAAAAATGTACAGAAAAAGACTGCTGCGTGACGCAGGTTACATATTGCAAGTGCATGGAAAGAGGAGAAAATGCCATGAGCCAAGGTTAGTGTTGCTGTTACATCAAAATGCTAAGCTTGAATATCATTCTCAAATGATATTAACAGTCAAGAAATGATGTCTAGATGCAGACAAGGACACAGAGATGCAGGAAATCTTTCAACGTCCTCTCTAAATTTAGTCTCTAAATAACGTAAAGAAATGCAGAAACGGCTTTGAAAAACTGCCTAAGCTTTTTCTTCCATGGATGAAGGACTGGTTGGTGTGCCGAAGAATCAGTACAGGAAAGAAACACATTGTAGTGATATTCAAGAAAAGCACCAAGAAAATATTCAAATATCTGATGGTGAGGTCACTGAACCAAGGACGCTTTCGAAATCCGGCAGGAAAAACACAGTAATCAAATTCTCTTGGGCTGCGTGGGTTAACTCGGAAGTGGGAGGTCTGAACTACGTTGATTTTCGAGCTCGGCGTGTTCGAGCTACTATGTGGGGGGAAAAAAAAAAACATGGACGCCTCTATGACAGCGTGTGCTTCGTTAGCGACAAGCTAGCATTACTGAACATGAGTTTATGATGTATTTCCGTTCTCAAAACAGCGAACTGTGTAGTCAGTGTCGTAGATTTATGAAATAATCAATGTGTCTGTGTCGATTGATCTTAATCAAATTCTATTAGAAACTCTTTAAAGCAGTGATGTGATATTTTATTTACTGTTGAAAGTGTGAGCGGACATGTTGTCATGACGTCATTCTTTCCTAAGTACGAATTCCAAATTAAGGAGGAATTTTTGTAGTCGGAAATTCCGAGTTAGGAGATTTAGTCGAATGCGGAATTGCGGAATTACCTACGATGGAATTGGGGTGAATTCTCCCGTCTTGTACCCAGTGTTCCCGGGATCTACCATGACCCTGACCAGGATAAAGTGCCTACTGAAAATGGACGAATAAATATCTTAGAAGGCTATAACAGCAAGAAGAAAAAAATTCAGATGTGCCCTAATAAGATCTCTACTCCTCTATATTGATTACTGTTTAATGCACTTTGCGTTATTTATTGATTGTTTTAGAATACGGAATTATTTAAAAAAAAAAAAAAAAAAAAGGATTTTCTACTCATTCCGTACAAATTTCCAGATCTGCTAAGAGCAATATCAAAAATTCGGTTACTGATTTGTAGATTAAAAAAAAATAACAGAGAATCCTGTACCGGTCACATACACATTACTAATAAAAATTCCTACAAGTTTCCTTTTCCAGCCTTTCAAACACATAGCGTCTCACTTCAGCTGTCTAAAACTGACTACTCAAGGAGACAACTGCATTGCAATGGACGAATGGTAAGACACTGAACCGTAAATTATACGTAAACAGCACGGGGCAGGAAATTCTCAATTAACAGCAGTCTGAGGAAACCTGAGTAAAGGCCGAGACTGGTTGGACTCGCTTGCTCAGTAGAAGGCGATACAGGAGGGAAGCACTGAAGTGTGATGTCAACACAACACAATACAGATGCTCGAACATAATACATCGAGCATAATGCACCGGGAGGCCACGTCATAAACAAACACACTTGCTGTGGACGTCTCTGCAGTTCAGGAAAGACGAAAGAAGTCTGATGCCTGGTGGCACAAGAACACGCCCCGAAAACCAGACCACAACATCAAGCCAGGTTTCCTCCACAGTTTAAAAAAAAAATAAACAAATCAGCATTGTAGACTTAGGACCTGATTTCTTAAGATATTATTATTTCATTTCTTTTTTTTTTTTTTCATGTTCTACTGGTCACATTACCCACAGTCAGGAACCTGGAGGAGCCCTAAATTATAGCGCAGGAAGTTAAAATGCAACAAGACGCAAAGCATCAGGTGCTCGTAGAAGGAGAACTTTCTGCTCCTGCCAGTTTTCTATATAATTATTGGGCACATCTGGGGGAAAAAAGCTGGCAAAGAAGGTGAGAGATTTTTTTTTGTACCTTCTGGGCTGAGATCGGCGATCATCTTCCCCGCTGCCAGACTCCTGGTTGAAAAAGAGAAGAGCAATTAAAACCAGACATTATGTTAATAATGTTAAAAACAAGACCTTTAACAGAACACCTAGGGGAAGCGCTCATCTTTAATGGTTTAATTCATAACATGTACGGTACGAGCTTGTTGCTAGTCACATAGCTTTTCACATCTGAATAAAGCGTTCCAAAATGCAGAAAAGGGGTTTGTTCATCGTTCGGATCATGTATCTGAAATGTTATACTTATGACTATCACGTGAACGCTAATTACTCGGGACTCTTGCCTGTTCGTTTTCTGTTAACGAGACGACGTAATGGAAACGTTTCCTCGTATGCTTTTGCTGTTTATAGAAATAAAGAACACAGACTTCCTGGCTGATTTCCAAACCATGAAAAACCTTTCAAAGCTCACTGTGACTCTGCTTTGCATGAAGCCCTATTTGCATCTAAAGTCATGTGGGAACGGCCAGAGAGTCTGCACCTGAAAGGGTTCGCGCCTGACCTCCTGCACTCCTGAAACCTTTGTCTCGGGTGCAGATAAGCACTCAGACTCATACACACACACACACACACACACACACACACGGAATTATCCAAATGGACGGACAGTATTCGGAAGATACACAACAGCAGGAAGTGGCCGTATTTATCAATCACGACTGGACTGAATTTGCAGTTCAGGCTGTAAAATATCATACATACTTTAATTTTTTTTAAAAAACAAAAAAAAAAACTTCAGAGACAAACCAACTTTCCTGCATGCAGGACCCAGATTGCATAATCAAAGCATCTGTAAACTTTATATATAGCAAATTTATCTGACATTGCGTATAACAAATAAAATCAATGCTCACTTGCAGAATTGTCTAGCTGAAATATGTACATACATACATGTACTCGGCCATTCATCGTAAAACGACTCAAATAAACGCTTTCACAGCGTCACATCTTTCACGCTATGATTCCTATGTCATCTTAATACAGTACGTTCTAATGATAGGCTATGTCATGCAGTCTTAGGAACAGGTTACAGGGATTTGATCAGTCAATATCTCCAATAAACAGGGTTTATTTGCTATGCTAATATGTAACACTTAACAGATTTGTCTGTTATACTCGCCTACTACAATGGACTAAGAATTCATAACTTGTGTATTAGTGAAAGCTTTCGGCTTGGAAATGATGCACATGGTCAGAGTGCACTCTGGCTTATTACTCGCCTGTAGTATAATTTGAAAATGAAATATTGGTTGTTAAATACTTCGCTTTACGTTATGCAACACACATACAGATTTACGAAGCTCTAAATAACAACCGACAAATGAATACTAGAAAATATTTTCGAGACTATTACAGCAGCGTAACACTGATACCCCTTCTAAGCCCCCCCCACCCCCCCACCCCCCCCCCCGCTTCCCGATACTGGAATGCTGTCTGTTGAGTATATTAAACCATATGTACCTCGCTGCTAAAAGAACAAATGTTTGGTATGTAGTTGCCTCGAGCACCAAGCAATGCCAGACTTAACCTAGTGCTTTGCATTATGGAAATTGGTCAACCTTTGAAATTAATCTTCGCTGCAGTCGCTTTATTCCAATCTATGTGTTTTATACTAATCCTAGTGTTTTGCATTATTAAAATTTAGTCAAATTCTGGCATTAATCTACGTCCCAAAATGTTCTTCTGGTTTTGTGCGGGGGGAAAAGCAAAAAGCGCCAAATGTAACACAATGCTGAGTGTGATAAAAAAAAAAAATAAAAAAAAAAGTTTATGGGTTCAGTACTGCTTATTATTCATGTTCAGCACATCAGGCAAAGGTCAGCTTACATTTCCAGGGTTGGGCCAAAGTGAGGGCAAAGTAGACTTTTATTCCAGTCTTGGTATGCAGGTAAGTCAGGAAAGCTGAGCCTTACGCAACAAATCTGAAAGACAAGTTCACAGCCAAACCATCTCTCAGACATCGCAACCCGGAAATGCGGCCGGTTGCTGGAGCAGGCTATAAAACTTCAGGCTCATTTTGAAATACGTTTGCGCTCTACATGAAAAATTTGCCCTCGGGTAGCCCTTCCAGTGTTAGCAAACTACAGCCCGCCCATTTTCAAGAATATTAGAACTACTGAAATATGTGCAGTCTATGCAATTTATTTGAGCCAGTTGACGTTTTCTTTCCTGAGCTGTCCACTCACAGAACCCAAAGCAGTCACACGGTGTTAAAACGTACACTCAAAGTGTACACCTTCTCTATCATATTGACATCACATTTCTCAATTTTATTATAATTAGCATCAAAGTTGATGCTGTTTACACTTTTTTCACGTTTTTGAGCTCGGATAAAATCTTTCATTTGAAGAAACCAATCAGTTAGGCTTATAACGATAATAACTAAACAGTTATTTTTAGTTACAGCTTTTGCAAACGATAGCGATCTTCACCCATCACCTCATAAAAAAAGAAGAAACAAACAAACAAACAACAATACAGTTACAGTTCCCTTGCCGACACAGTCCGTTTCCCTGGATTTGTTTGTTATCAGTTCTTGTTTTATTTGTAGATTTTTTGGGGAAGCATGGTTTTTTTGGGCATAAACTCCCCACCAAGGCTAATGGCAGAAATTGCTTATGGACTCATGCACTTGTATAAACTCATAACTATAATTTAACTAAATAGTTATAACAACTTTGGCAGTTGTTAGTGATCCTCATCAATGACTTAAAGAAAGAAAGAAAGAAACAAACAAACAAACTGAACCGACCAAACAAAAACTAAAACACACGCACCAAACAAAAAAAACAAAAAACAGAAACAAATAAAAATAAAATGACAGGCCCCTTGCCTGCACTGTCTGTTTGCCTTATTTTGTTCTTATAACTATAATAACTATAATAACTATAATAAATAGCTACAACTTTGGCAGCTGACAGCGATATCCATCAATGACTTGCATTAAAGAAACATACAAACTAGCTAAAACAAACAAACAAAAAAAACTAACAAACATATGCACCAAACAAACGGGAAAAAACACCCAAACACAAACAAAAATAAAATGATAGGCCCCTTGCCTACACGAGCTGTAGAGGTTTTTTTTTTTTGTTTGTTTGTTTTTTGCAGGAAGCATGATTAGAGTGTTTATTGTTTATAGTTATGAATTCATGTCATTTGTATATCCTTATAACTATAATATCTCTACTAAATGGCAGCTGGCAGCGATCTCCTCCTATCACCTCATTAAGAAACAAACAAACTAGCCGACTAAAACAAGCAAAAAACAACCAACAAACAAAACAAAACAAACAAAAGCCAACCAACCAAATAAGCAAATGAAACAAGGGCAGGCCCCTTTTTTTTATCAGCTCTTATTTTATTTGTAAATTGTTTTTTGGGGGAGCATGAGTAGGGCGTTTATCGTCGCGAGGATAAACTCGCCGTCAACACTACGGCAGAAATAGCTATGGTAGCTATGGTAATATACTCATGCATTTTGTATAACTCTATAACTCTAATAAATAATAAATAAAACAACTTTGGCAGTTGATAGTGATCTCCACCAATTGTCTCATTAAAAAAAAAAAAAAAAAAAAAAGAAACGAGCTAACTAAAACAAACCGAACAACTAAATGAAAACAGCCAAACAAAAATAAAATAAAATGACAGGCCTCTTGCTTGCGCGATCTGTTTCCCGGAATTTGTTTTCTTCTTCTCGTTTCTTGTTTTATTTGTATTTTGCTTTTTGGGGAAGCATGATTTGAGTGTTTATGGCTGTGAGGAGAAACTCACAACACGTCACGTCAACACTATGGCAGAAATAGCTATGGATTCATGCATTTTGTATAACCTCCTGTTTTCCATCTAGTCTGAGAACTTCACCCGAGCGCTCATTCAGTTTTAATTAGGAAATGTGGGCCACACTGATATCTCAAACTAATGACACTAAATCTACCGGCTGCCTAACATCTCTGTATAGGAAGCATGTCAGCTATTTCCTTTGCGAGCTCAGTCTGTTTTGTGTGTTGTCTCATTGAGCTTTTCCTCTCTTTACTCACAATACTGGATGTGGGTCTTTTCCTTTGTGCTTCTCATAGGCTAAAACATCAGTTTATCCAAGTAGGTGTGATTTTTTTTTAGGGGTTAGTTATAAAATACACAGGCTTGTCTGGGCCTGGTCTTTCAAAAGCCCCAGTGTCATTCATATGCTGTGTTATAACACTTATAAGACACACAGGCTCTCCTGAAACACGTTATGTAATACACTAGTAAAACCTCATTCACAGAATAACTGGGGTGTAATGGTGCAAATGTGTGTGTGTGTGTGTGATAGACATTAAACTGCCTCTAATGTAGCCTCACTCGGTGTAACACCGTTTCCAATATCTTTCTGACATTCAACCTGTT
Source organism: Pangasius sanitwongsei (assembly GCA_037576675.1). Lineage (NCBI taxonomy): Eukaryota > Metazoa > Chordata > Actinopteri > Siluriformes > Pangasiidae > Pangasius > Pangasius sanitwongsei. Next base: position 3,393,281 of record CM075017.1, on the reverse strand, counting down.
CTTAAAAAACCCAAACATTTATATCAAACGCTATAAAATGACCTGTAAAGCTTCACTTCTGAGCAACAATGTAATTCCAAACCAATATTTTTGCGCATGCGTGTTGCTCAGACATAAAGGACTGTAGAGAAGAAAAAAAAACCCAGCGGAAATGAGCCCAAAAAGCTGCCGCCGACACGATGGAAGGTGTCGGGGCTAAAAAGACGACAGAAAAAGACGAGAATTACTCACCGAAACGCAAGGGCTGGATGTTGCGCTCGGAGTAGGCGACCTCTGGACTGTTACCAACGCCATTCAGGCTCCGGGAAACGGATACCTGAGGGAAACTGGCGACGGCGAGACGGACATAATTGTGTCAGAAGAGAAATCAGCTGCGAGCGGATCCAGCTCGTCCGTTGCTACTTGCTCGGTCGCTTCCTCTGTGCGGACGATCTGCGCATGCGCCGAGCCGCCAGCTGTCAAACCTCAGTGGCCTAGCTAACCAGTATGAACATGTTTTCCCGTGAAGATATTTAAAAAGAAAAAGGGGGAATTTGACGTTCTCATGAACCTATATGGCAAAGACATGCATTTTTTTTTTTTTTTTTAAATCATATTGTTTTAGGCTGTATAGGGTTTTTTTTTTCAGCCAGAGACTCAATAAAACATGCACAATGCCCTTATGACCCTAATTATGATCCAACTATTCAAATATCAAGCCCAGTATTCAAATATGCAGCATCTTGTGTATTTATTGGAGCCATGATGCATGATGCATTTGAGGTTTATATAAGGACATTTACAACTTCCCAAAACACAACCACACACATACACACACTGGTATTCTTAGGAAGTTTCCACTGCCATCATTTTAAAACCATTCTCATTATTCATGAAAGCAGTATATTATACTTAAAACTAAAATAAACCAAGCGATAACACATAGTTGATATTAGTTAATAGTAGTTGATAGTGATATCCTACGTCTTGCTGTTACTGACAAAATCTGGGACTGCATTTTGAGAAAACCTGTTTGTTTTTTTTTAATTGGAACATGGATGTGAAAATATAATGTTGTCTCCATGATTACTGAAGAATGATTCATCTCTGCTACAAAACACTCACTTGACATGAGTAATGTACATTTGTAGACCGTCCACCGATAAATAAATAAAAATCAATTACTGCTCTCTTCTTTTGGTCCGACACCAAATTTAACGTAATGTTTTTCTGTCTTTAATGGCAGAAATCACAACTCTTTTGTCTCCGAACACTCGGCTGTCTACCCATCCATCCTGAGCTACTCTTTCTAAGTAGGAAAGCATTTACAATATACATATTAATAAAACTATTCAAACAATATTATTATATTCTCAACTGCATACATGCTAAAAACAAAATTTGCACACATTTTCATATAACAAGATAAGAATAAGTTAGATAAGCTAAGATAGAAGTCAGGAAATATTTGTGAACCATTTGTAATTCAGAGATTCTCCAAAAAATGTGATTTGAATTTGATCATGTAACTCTTAATAATAAATACATAGGCCTACATTCTGATTTAACAAACACACCAGGGTTTACATGTGTTCACTGTGGTATATCATAGTAACTGTGATTAATATACATTAAACCATAATACTCCCAATGTTTTACTTGCTTTATCATGACTCTATGTATCACATATTTATACTGCGAGGGTCTTACAGTTTTAGAGAAATAAATAGACAAATAAAATGGTTATTTTTATAAAGAGATTGCAAATTGTGTTAAGATTGTATTTAGATAACATTTATTACTGCTTGAATGTAGATCAAGCTGTCATGTTTTAGGTGATTTGCATAAAAAAATTGCAAACCTTGTATATTTTTGTATAAGGCTCTATTACACCCTCTTTTTAATTATTTTATACATGTTTGTGTCCTATACAAACCAACATTTAGACTATATCTGACATGAAATTACTTCAAAATGTGATTCATTTTACAACATAGAGAACTATCGCCATCTGCTGGCACTATTTCCAATTAAACACTATTACACACTATATATTATCAACAAGTTACAGGCAAATTAAATACAATTAAATATTAAAATTGTAATTGTATTCTTATTATAATTGAGTTTGCGTAAAGTGTTTATGTTCAAATACACAGTTCAGTCATATTTCACACCTTTGATTACGCCTGACACTTTCACAACTATATTTCAAATGGTGGACCTTAATAGAAAAGCTATTTCTAATTCATTGGCAAATTTGTTAATTGTTTTTATTGATATTTAAATTGTAAAATGCCTGAAACATTTCTTTCTAATCTAATTTATTAGTGGCGAATCTGCGCTCACATGAGCTAAGGAAAAAAAAAAAAACAAGATGGCGGCCTCCGGTGGCAAACAGTAAGTACCGTAAACTCAAAGTAATGCAGAATTTTATTCGCAGTTTTTTTAAGTGTATTAGCAGTTTTCATACGTGTGTAATGTCAGTTGCATACGTATACTCTTAAGCTAATTATTGACCATAACAAAATTGTTCGTTTATAACTGGATATAACGATAGCCAAATATGGCTAGCTAGTTAGCTAGCAAAGCCCAACCAAACACCATAGCAAGCGTAATGTTAGCTGCGCGTGTTAGCTAGCTAAACCGCGCTTTACTAAGACTACCTGAGTAACTATCTACATTATTTAAGTTAATTGCCTTCACGTTTTAGTTCTTCTTTCTGTTTACGACCTGCTTTATTTTATTTACGGCTGTTGAAGTGTTTGTTAGTCGTCTACACACGAGTGACAACCAAATGCAAGTAGTCCAGAAAAAGTCTCAAACTGTGAACATTTCCACAGACCCCCTCAGTATAGATACACTGTATGGCCAAAAGTTTGTGGACACCCGACCTTCACACCCATATGTGGTTCTTCCTCAAACTGTTGCCACAAAGTTGGAAGCACACAATTGTGTAGAGTGTCTTTGTAGGCTGTAGTTTTACAATTTCCCTTCACTGGAACTAAGAGGCCCAAACCTGTTCCAGCATGACGATGCCCCTGTGCACAAAGCGAGCTCCATGAAGACATGGTGTGTGAAGGTTGGAGTGGAAGAACTCGAGTGTCCTGCACAGAGCCCTGACCTCAACCACCACTGAACACCTTCACGATGAACTGGAACACCGACTGCACCCCAGACATCAGTGTCTGATCTCACTAACGCTCTCGTAGCTGAATGAACACAAATCTCCACAGCCACACTCCAAAATCTAGTGGAAAGCCTTCCCAGAAGAGTGGAGCTCATTATAACACCAGAGGGGGAATAAATCTGGAATGGGATGTTCAAAATGCACATGAGTGTGATGGTCAGGGTCCACAAACGTTTGGCTATATAGTGTATATTTTATGAAACATTTGAATATTAGGCTCATGTATATATTCACATGTATATATTAATAATCTGGCTCTGTACTCCAGAACATTTCTCTGATAGATCACATTAGGCAGGCCCAAACAACATGTCTAGAGGACTACTTGTTTTTTGAGTTTTTGACCACATCCCTAGATAGTAGAGTAGAGAGCTTTTCTTGTCATTCTAGCCTTGAACAAGAAAACAGTGGAACCTTGTTGCGATATATTACAGAAAAGTGACAGCAATGCAGGACAAGCTCACTGCCAGGCACCATGTAGTGCAGATTAGGAAACGCTACAGTACAAACAAGACAATAAATACACGCTGAGCCGTGCAAGCAGACCTGCTATAATAAATATACTACACAATACCAACAGTGTAACAGTGTGGAACGTACAGTACATACAGTATTAACATGTAAAATGTCTATTGTGTTGTTTCTGTATGGGAAGGGTGCAATTGGTATGTCGTGTTAAAAGGTGTGCATTGTAATATATGTAGTGGATTTGTTTTTCAGGTATGGGCTCATTTTACCGCAGAAGAGTGCTTCAAAATCAGCCCCACTCCCTCGACCTTCTATTTTCGGAGATGACTCCGACGATGAAGTAATAATACCTACATCACTCCTCATTCCTTCCCTCGTATATTGCTTCTAATCCAGTATCCTGACTGTGCATTAACATTGTTCTTAACTCATTCCCAGACGTCTGTTGGTGAGAGTTTGCAAAAGGAGGCAATCAAAAAAAAGATGATGAAGCAGGTAAAAGTTTCAAGTTTAATTTATTTATAAAGCACCATTTACAACAGCAGCAGCTGACCAATGTGCTTTACAGCATCGAATCAAATAAGTAGTAAATAAAACATAACAAAAGAAAAAAAATAAAATCCCAGCTAAAAACCAAATTACATCAATGACTCTGTTTTAAAATATAACAAAATATAAGAAATAGAACCAGGATTTCCATCAAGTCGGAAACAGAGACGAAACATCAAGGGACATTGAAAGCGATGGAGAAGTAATGCGTTTTGAGTAGAGGTTTAAAAACCTGTAAAGCAGGAGCAGATCTAACATGAACTGGTAAGCTATTCCAGAGTTTAGGGCCTACAACAACGAAGGCACGTTCCCCTTTTTTCTTTAGTTTAACTCTAGGAACAGTGAGCAATCTAAGACTACCAGATCTAAGAGCTCGAGCAGGGTTATGTAAAGAAAGCAGTTCAGATAAATATGAGGGAGCTAAGTTGTTTGAAGACTTAAAAACCAAAGCAAGGATTTTAAACTCCACTCTAAACCACACAGGCAGCCGATGCAGAGAAGCTAGGACAGAAGTGATATGGGTGAATTTACGTAGGCCCATTAAAGAGTCTTGCTGACGCATTTTGGACCAACGGGAGACGGGCCAGGGTAGCACTGGAGTAGATCACTGGTTCCTAGCACCAGTCCTGTATTGCAGATTCGAGTGTTTTCCTGCTCTAACACACCCACTTTAGCTGTTGCAGGGTTGTTAATTAGCTGATTAGTTGAATCGGGTGTGTCAGAACTTGGAAAACTATCAAATGTACAGGACAGGGAGGTTCTCCAGGACCAGGGTTGGGAACACTTTGAATAGACAAAGCATCCTGTCACGGTACGGTGTGTATTAATGCGTTATAAACTTGTTACAGACGCGACTCAAGATGCAGAAGGCTCTGGAAGAGGACAGCAGTGTGTATGATTATGACAACGTGTACGATGACATCCAGAAGCAAAGACTCGAGAGCAGTAAGAAGCTGCTGGGAGGCACTGACAGAAAGGTGTGTTTTATTCAAATAGTGCAGTCTGTATTTAATGTTTAATATAGTAAGTGGTGAATTTGTTTTAGGCATTTCCACACTTTAATCTGGCTCCAGGGTAAACACAGTGTAGATTTTCTTACTTTAAACGTGAGTTGTTGTATTGAATCGTAGTAAGATCTGAAACAGACAGCGCAAAACTTTTTCTCCTTTTAGCCCAAGTACATAAACCAGCTAATGCGTGCTGTAGAAGAAAGGAAGAAGGAGCAAGAGCGGCGCGAAGACAGAAAGATCCAGAAGGAGAGAGAGGCAGAGGGGGAAAAGTTTGCTGATAAAGAAGCATATGTAACCTCAGCCTACCGGCAGAAGCTCAATGAGCGCCAGGAAGAGCTAGAGAGAGAGAGGAGAACAGCAGAGCTAGAGGGTAAGATTTTTTTCAAGAGCTTCTCATAGTGTTTTAATAATTTTATTTTATTTTTTTTTATAAAGAAAACAGCTGCTGGACCGGAATGAAGTATCACTTTAACAACACAGATAGAAATGCACAATTTTTTTCAATTTACCCTGAATGTACTCAGTCACCCAGGGCATGTCGGATGTCTTTTAAAGTTTAGAGACTAACATAGTAAACAAAGGAAGCTTAAAGTCATTTATACGTCAAAAAGAAGTAGTCTATATTAAAACAAAAATAAAATAAATGAAGGCGAAAAGTTGGCTCTGTTGTCGCTGGCATGGTTTGGGTCTCCTCTTAGAGGGAAGCATCACTGCAAATCAGTACAAAACTGATCACCTTTATCCTGTGGAGAAACATTTAGGGAACACTTCATGCTTTAAGGAACACACATAACGGATTGATTAAGGTTTTATTATCGGTTCAATAAGGCTCAGATTAAAAGCTTTATTCACTGTGTATTAGACTTTATTCATAATGACCTGCCTTGCTACTTAGAGCTCTGTTATGCGAAAATGACTAATAATTGTATTATTAGTTGTGATAATGCACATTTTTGACAATTAAAACCTTGTTATAAAAGTAAATATTGAGCACAAATTAATAACTTAAATTCACACCTTATTAGACTTCAGTCTGTATGTAAGACTTTAGATTCTAGGTAAGAGACTGCAAACCTTGAAAACATCTTACTTAGTCCCTAACTACTGATAAGTAAAAATTTAATGTATTGTATATTGAATTATTAGTAACTTCTTCAGCTTTTATTAATTCTTAATGCCATCAAATACAGTCACATGATGCTACCTAGAAGCTAAAAGGCTAACAAGGGCTTTAAGGACATTAATTCATGCCTAATAGTTTGTATTAATGGCACAATAGTCAATTTTTAAAATTATTCCTTACTTGCACAAATAAGCTGAAAGATATGGTATGTAGAACATGGTTTTAAAAAAAACGACGACGGTGCATTAAGTCATGGCCTTAGCAGAGGTTTATTAAGTCGCTGAGAAAATCGGTTTGGAAAACTGACTTCCGGTCCGGAATGCTTGCTTGTTTTTGGATGCGCCTCCTGTCAGACTCTATAATGCCACTTAAGATCCTGGGGGCGGAGCTTTGTGAACAAGGACGGGAATCATTCAAATGTCAAACCCACCTAATCTTGGAAGAAGAAAAAAAAGGACTAATCTTACCCTTAATAAAGTCTAATGTATCCCTGAAAAGAAACATTAGGAGTGATCTGTAAAAATATACTGTAAACATCACACTGAAAGAAGGACTGACTTGGTGGAAACTTTTTTTTTTTTAATCCCCAGCTGCCTTGGATGTGAAGAAGCAGAAGGATTTGAGCGGATTTTACAGACACCTTCTGAATCAAACAGTAGGAGAAGAGCCTCTTCCTGACCGTAGCGCTGACAGGTAAGAATGTAGATAAGATGCAGGAAACCTCGATGACGCGTTAGCCGCTGTCGCTAAGCACTTTGGCACGTCTACGCCCTTGCCACATGAGCAGAAGTGAGATTTGTTTGCATGTCTGATGGAGAGATTCAGGTCTATCCTGATAAGAGTGGCTGTAGCTCGCTAGAACTGATTTGCACCAAATTTGCATTGGTGCAGGCAGTCATCGGCCACTTTAATAGGAACACTTGCTGACATATCCAGTCAGCTAATCATGTGACAGCAGTGCAATGCATGAGATTATGCAGATACAGACTGCACAACTACACAACTTGCACAGCCCTGTTATTGACTGATGATATTAATCACTATTGAAACCAATATGGCATGATTTTACACTTTATGATGTGCTGTATGTGATGATTGCCATGTCGAGGGTGTTTCTGGCCAGTCATTCCTCTAATAACCTTCTGAAACTTGTTACAGGCGAGATAAATCAAAGTCCCCGGTTAAAAACTCGCCATCCCGAGCAAACGACAGCGAGGCAGAATCCAACGAGGAACAGAGTTCTTCCAAAGCAGAGTTCAGCAAAAGCAGCACCAACAGCAGTCACTCCAAACGGCAATACCGCCAGCGCTCTCCTTCCTCCAGCAGTGAAGACGAAAGAAAGAAGGAGAAGAAACGAGAGAAAGAGAAACGCAGTCACAGAGAGAGAGACAGAGCCCGGTCGAGGGACAGAGAAAGAGAAGACAAGGACAGGGACGGACACCGGAAAGAAAACCGCGACCACGTGAGGGAGAAGGATCGACACCGGGAGAGGGACGGAGACAGAGGGCGAGAAAGAAGGGATAGAGATAAAGACAGAGAAACCGAAGACAGGCATGGCAAGAGGAACAGAGCAGACGGTGAGCAGGACAGACACAGAGATAGAGACTACCACAAAAACGATGACAAAAAGGAACGAGAGAAGAAGGCGCAAGGCGACAGGAAAGAGAAAGAGAAAGACTCCCAGGTTCAGCAAGACAAGGACACACAGGCTGAAAATGGTACTCAAGCCAAAGCAGCTCAAGAGCCCAGCAAATTTGCGAAACGCAGCAGTGAACAGACTGTGAGCTCGGCCAGGGAGAGATATCTGGCCCGACAGATGGCTCGCTCAGCTGCGAAGACCTACGTCGAAAAAGAAGATGAATAACAGGTGTACGCTTAGCAGGGACTTCACTTAGAGATATCTGGATGTTAGTAGAAGACGACTGAAAAACAGATGAAAATATCAAAACACGATTGCTAAAACGTTCTTGTAAAAATCACGTTTACACGATTTTCCAGATAGAGTAAATCAGCCAAGACATGTTTGTCTTCGCCTTTTTTTTTTTTAGGGCTAATATAGCTCACAAGTAATGGATGTCTCATACCCAGACGTTTTCTTTAAATACATACCAGTCTTTATGTTAATTGCTATAAATGACATCATTAGGATCACTCATTTGTAAATACATGTTTTTGTAAAATAGCAGATAAAGACTTATGACAAATTTAAGTTTGAAGTGAAATGATATTACATGAATTTAGGTCTTGTGTGATTTCTGAGCTCACCTCTTGTCATGGCAGAATTTATCCAAATTAGAAGAAACTGAATCTAGCTCACTTGAATATTCATGTTCATTTACCTGTTGTGTTCAGATTTAGAAGTTAAAATAAATCATTCTGCAACCCAAAACTGTTACTATTCATCTCTGGAGCAATAAAGTTTCTATCCAAATCATTGGCAGCTGTGAAGGACACCTTGTGGTCAGTGTTTATAGAAAATATTTGCATCAGATTTCCAGTATGTACATTAATCTCAGCATCTGTGAAAAACTAAAGCCAAATGTCACTCGCTATGATTGGTCTAAGTGGAAAATGCAGACATAAAACTGACTTGATTGTCCTTTAAAAGTTGTACAATATCATCTGGGGGTTTGTGAAAATTACAATAAACTATCGTCATGGAGACAGTCCCCATTACGCCCTTGCCATATGAGCAGAAGTGAGATTTGTTTGCATGTCTGATGGAGAGATTCAGGTCTATCCTGATAAAACTGGCTGTAGCTCGCTAGAACTGATATCCTGTAACTGTCTGGGAAAAGTACTATGTGTAACAGGGCAAGGATCCTCAATTCTCTTGCCATTTATACTGAAGATACTTTAAATTGAAACAATGCAATATTCCCTACAAACCCCATCATATTGTAGCCCATTTCAGCCGCGTGTGTGTGTAAGAAAATTCCACTTAATGCAAAGACAATGCACAAACAAGACCTCAACTTTAAGATTTTATTCAGCAAAAAAAAAAATAATAATCAGGTTTTGATCATCACAGCCATTTTCTCAAGTAACATCTTGATTCCGGTGTTGGTTGTGGAAGTCAAGCTCGGCATCAGCTCCATCTCTGCCACATCACACCCATTACACTGTGGATAGAAGTGGGAGGTGGGATAAGTAAAATACTATCATGATCATATTTTAATGAAAACTCAAGAAACCAGAAGTTTGAATGTTTACCAGTGGATGGTGTGAAGACTTCATAGTCTGACCTGAACCAGCATCAGATCTGTAAATACTCTGAGACGGTGCTCAGGTGATCCTTTTAATCCTATAAAAGATGAAATTAAGTGTTAGAGATAGATTCTGCATCTTGGGGCTCTAATTTTGGAGAATTTTTTAAAATCATTCCAGCAGGATGTGTGTGTTCAGAAAACCGATGATCACCACTGAACATTCTGCCGGTAATTCCAGCTCTTTCAGTTTGAGTTTTCATCATGACACCAGCTGAAGAATTTCAACACACAGTAAGATCACTTGCCTTGTGGACCCCCCCCGAGCTTCAGCGATGGATCCAAGCACCAGGATGGTTAACCTACAGGACAGACAAAGCCTGTAAGAGCAGAGACAGTGTATGGGTCCACGTGGTACTTTATTCTTTCAGGTCTCTCAGATTAATAGTGAATAAAATCGTCAGTTATCGCATAAGACGGCACTTCCTATTCAAGGTTTTCATCACAGAGACCTTAAAGTTGCTCAGAAGAGCTCGATCATGAAAACTTACCTTGGGCTCCATGATGTGAAGAGGGAAGAGTTAGCTAACAATGTGATCCTCAGTCATAAAGGACTTCTTGCTAGCTAGGCATCATGGCTGTGCAGGACAGGTCATGTTCATTCCTAACAAAACCAGAACCAAATTAACACACGGAATAGCAACACACTTCAGCTATGATCATTCAAGCGCCGCCATTTTGTCTAACATTATATCTGTGTAGAGAAAAAATTAGCAACTTGCCTCAGCTTTGCAGCCTCTGGAGCCACGTGGTCCTTCAACATGCGTCCATTAAAGACAAACTAAATCAGCTTGGACTTCCGGGAAAAAGCCCAAAGACGCAGGAGAAGGAGTTCATTAATAATTTTTTAGCAATAAAGCAACCAGCTTTTGAAAATGTTAACATGTTTACACACAGCTCCCTGCCCTCCTCAAGAAAGCACAAGAAAGACCGAAGTGCTGCCGCGCGTTGAAATATATTAGAAGCTGAGTGATGACGTTTTACTCATTTTTCGGTTACGTCATACACACTTGCGGTCTACGTCTGTGCAACGCTGCTTACTAAGTAGCATACAGCTAAGGAAGTAACGTTCAAATTTTTTCTTCAAATCTACCCAACTAAAACAAATATATTTTTTATAATATTTTAAAAAGGCGTCAACATAAATTCTACTTTTTGTAATAAATATTCAGAAACTGTTGAAACTTATTTTGCTTCTGGACTTGATTAGCCTCCCGAAAATAAAAAAAAAATCTAAAAATACACACAGAGAATCAATCTTACTCTTTTATAAGAGAAATTACTAAAGACCTGTAATTTATTCTTATGAAATAATTTTATTTTTTTATGAAATTGTTTACCCTTGTATAAAGATATAACAGGATGTTTGTACTTGATGAAATTCATTAAAATAAATTTTAAAAAAAACCACTTTTTAATCTGCACTCCACCCATAACGCATTACACTAATAAACATTATTATAAATACAAAGGAAAATATCTTGAATAAGGTCAAATGCATTTAATATTTCTTACCATGAGCTCAATTATAAATCAAACATAAGATTATTCATCCTGTTTTTAGATTGGTTTAGATTTTCTTATTCCATGGGCAGATCATTTCGTTTCCTTCTAGAAACAGACGCTTAAAATTTGAACATTTATCTGGTAGTAGAACAAACTTGAAATGACTACAGAAAATGTTAGAAATACACTACATAGCCAAAAGTATCTGGACACCTGACCATCACACCTGTATGTGCCCATTCCAAAACCATAGGCATTAACACAAAGTTCATCCCTCTTTTGCTGTTATAATAAACTCCACTCTTCTGGGAAGGCTTTCCACTAGATTTTGGAGCGTGGCTGTGGGGATTTGTGTTCATTCAGCCGTAAGAGCACTAGTGAGATCAGGCACCGATGTCAGGTGAGGAGATCCAGGGGCAATTTTTAATTATTAATGCTAAATAACGGGCCCCATTCCTATATTTTGCCTAGGGCCCCCAAATCAGTAACTCTGCCCCTGAGGAGGTCTGGGGTGCAGTCGGTGTTCCAGTTCATCCCAAAGGTGTTCAGTGGGGTTGAGGTCAGGGCTCTGTGCAGGACACTCGAGTTCTTCCACTCCAACCTTCACACACCATGTCTTCATGGAGCTTGCTTTGTGCACAGGGGCATCGTCATGCTGGAACAGGTTTGAGCCTCTTAGATCCAGTGAAGGGAAACATTAATACTACAGCGTACAAAGACACTCTAGACAATTGTGTGCTTCCAACATTGTGGCAAGAACCACATATGAGTGTGAGGGTCAGGTGTCCACATACTTTTGGCCATATAGTATATTTTCACATGCTGTCATTTTTTTGCAGTGCATAATTGATTAAATTCCACAAAAGTAATGATGTTAACTTTATGTAGAACTAAAAATTTTATCTATTTAGTAGTTTATTTAACAGACTTAGCTACACAGTTAACATTCATCTGTAGTCCCTGGGCAAGAAGTATATAAATGAGGGGAAAAACAGGAAAGAAAAACATATCAACATAAAATAAATTACACATAGTATAATTAAAGCATTAGTCAATAAATAACAGACATGAAACATATAATATAAAACATGAATATAATAATGTTAGAATTTGCAACAGCTAGAGTAAATAAAGCGAGAGCCTCAACACTTGAAGCATGGAAAGCTGCTGCAGAGGCACTGATAGAAAAGCTTCAAGATGGA
>CM075017.1:3367478-3380888 GCA_037576675.1 Pangasius sanitwongsei | reverse complement strand
GGCTGCTTCTGCAAGATGCTCAGTAACACTTACAGCTCATTTCCTTATAAAACTGCACACGTTGTACCTGAGACTACTGTATTTTTTTTAAAGCAAAGCATCATCACACCAAATATTGACTTTGTTTCATTTATTACTGTTTACTGCTCTTTAGAGTATTTTTTTTAAATGTAGAAACATTTAATTTCATTATTTCTGAAGGCATCTTTGCTCTACAGCATTTCCTTGGATGTGCCTAAGACTTTTGCACAGAACTGTATATAAAATATATTTAGTATATACAGTGAAGGGAAATACGCATACACATTTACATCAAGTATTAAAACGAAACTTTATTATTTCAGAGATTTTGGAACGAAAGTGTGTGACATGAGTGGAGTGAGTCAGTGTGTCGAATCTGCGTCTCTGTTTTTATAACCAGTGACGCATTTGGGCTGCGTTGTTTCCCTCCATGTAAGTTCCTTAGCGACATGTTCTTCAGATGCTCCACTGGAAAGCTGAGATCTTTTAAAACCATCCGAGACCAGAGGAACTCCTGAGCGCCTGGATACACCGTTTGAGTTTGAAACAGCAGCACATCCGGTGAGTGTTTTCACCAGAAAGTTGGTTTATGGTCGAAATTGAATTGAATTGTCCTGTCTCGCGCACTACCACGTTAGCTATGCTATGCTACGCTACGCTATTTATCCAGCTAGCTAGCTGAGAATACGGCTAGTTAAGTTAAATTGATTGCATATATGATTATTATATATACATATATACAAATATATAAAGCGTCTAAATATAGTGAGCATATAAAATATTTACTGTAAGTCATTTCTTGTTTTAAAAAAAAGTAGTTCGGGAAAAGTTAAGGTTAGCGAGCTAGGTTTAAGCTAACATCCTCTGAAGCGGTGCTCACTGTGTTTTACAACTAGCACTTGATCCCGAAGTGCTAACATACCACACCACAACACAACATAACGTAACAAAACAAAAGTGTTAAAATAGTAGTAGTAGTAATAATAAAGTTCAACTTCTCCAGCTTCAGTGGCTGTAATGTGGTTAAACTACACCTTTAGCCGAGCCGGAGTTAATAGGTTTTGGTCGGTGGTTGTCAGCACACGCTAGTTTTTACAGGATAAATCCGGTTTTAAAAGCGCAGAGCTACTTCACACTTCATGTTTCGTTTTTTTTTTTCCCCCCGTTGTTTGTTTGTGTGTCGGTGACTAAAACTAATGGCACCCTGATGATTTAATTAGCTAACACACCTACTCGAGTAGACTTGTGTAAAACCCAGGCCCTGAGCCAGCACTAGGCCTGTCTCTGGCGCCCGGGAAACTTTCACCACCACTTGTTTCATGTTCTTTTAAAGCTCAGCATTTGACTTCCATTCTTAATATCACATGTTGTTATTGTTATTGTTATTATAATAATTATGTACTATATATATTTTACCTCAGGCGACGTGTGTGTCTGCAGTCTTACCGTAAAATTCTTTGTAATTGACATGACTGTAAGAGTTAAGTAGCAGCAGAGCTTTGACACAAAATATTTACAGAAATACTGAAAAGTAATCCATATAAAATAAGACCTAAAGAGTTCTCCTAAATATGTACCTGAATGCTGTTGCCATTGCACATGTCACTGAAGGTGTTTGAGTCATTTATTTGTACTGTAGGATATAAACTGTGCAGATGTTAATTCTGTGGCGCATCATTTAGTTTCCTTCTAGAAATAAACACTTCAATTAGGAAAATGTATCTGGTAATTCCAGATGTGGAAAAAGTGAAAGAGCTCTTCCCTTGTGAATTTTTTTTTTAAGGTACTTTACTTCGTGAACGAATCGTGATGAACATGAATAGTGATGAATAAAATAACATTCGTGACCAGTTTTGAATTCTTGCTTTCGGTTATCATTCCATAAATAACATCTTTTTTTTTTTTTTTTTTTCCCCTGCAAGCTTTGTTCATTTGTTCATTAGATATTTCAGAAACTTACAATTGCATCATTTATTATTCAACATGAATGACTATAGGAAAAGTAGAAAAGTAAAAAAAAAAAAAAGATTATATATGTGTGTATATGTATAAATATATATAAAAATGAGAGTTTCAGTGAAACTTGAATAGATGTATGCGATGAATAGTACATCATCGCAAAAAAAAAAAAAAATTAAACACAAAACTTGGCCTGTGAACAGTTTATCCATTACTCAGTAGTGAACAGGACCCAAGGATTAATCCCATTTATTTCCCTTCAGTTATGCGAATACTTATCACACTTTTTAATTTTTTTTAACGGAAATAAGTCTTATTCTTTGTCACCCTGGTTTCAAATCGTCACAGTCTAAAAATATCATGGTGTCATTATCATCAACTAACCATTTAACAACACACACCATTAAAATAAAAACGAATTTGAAATCTTCACGTCTCTTTGCACGTCTTTTTCTAAACAAACTTAAAGATTAAATCCACTAATTGGTGTTCTTTCTCAGAAAGATATTATGGAGAGACTTTCCGGTAAAATCTCTTCTCACTGTCAGTATTTATCACGTCGTTATAAGCTGAACAAGAGGAAAGGTGGCATGATTTTTCAAAAAAAAAAAAAAGATCAGGTAGACTGAGTGTTTTCATTTTTAAAGTCGTACTATAACTATATAATAATAATATAAAATAATAATAAAAATATAAAAAAAATAATAATAGCTGCATTACAGATGAACCAAATATGTTGGTTGTGTCTGTTTTTTTTTTTTCCGAAGCCGATGTATTTTTTCATAACTATGCTTGAAGTAAATAGCTCTAGTCATGTGACCTATCACGTTACGCACACAGAAATGTTATGACATCCAAACGTGTCATTTAACACACTGATTACCTTTTAGCAGTAAATATTCTGCAAATCATTTTGAGCATTACGAACTCGAGGCAGAATTTTGGTCACAGTTGTGAATGCCACGTGCTTTAGCTAGTCGTGCTCTCAAATCGGCTCAGAAATCAGCTTTAGCTAATGTTGCATGTCTGAAAAATTGTAAATGAACTGCATGGTTTTTTTTTTTTTTTGTTTCCATTTTATTGATTGTATTTGTTTGTGCCTGAGGCAGACTTATGCAGTGTCTATAGCAGTGCAAGATGTTCAACAAGTCGTTCGGGACTCCCTTCGGGGGAGGAACAGGAGGATTCGGGACTTCATCCACATTTGGACAACAGAGTAAGTTTTCAGGATGTCACTTATGCTTGACTTTTTGACCAGTCTGATTAAAATTATTTATTTATTTATCTCTCTAGTGTTATGTTGTCTGATCAGACCGTCTTCTGTAGCTGTATATAAATAAACCTGTCTATGTGCAAGGGTTGAGAGTGATGTATTGTATTATTTTTTTTTAATATACTTATGTGCTTGTCTTTTGAAGTACTGAGCAGTTTTAAAATGTTTTACGTTGTTTGTGTTGCCCTGTCCGTCTCTTGGCTAACACAGAGGACCGTGGCATCGTCGAGATCCGAACTCGCGATCTCCCGACGATGCCACAGCCATCCGTAGTAGCGAAGGGAGCAAAATTGGCCGTGCTCTCTCGGTGTGAGTGATGGCATACTCTCTGTCTCCTGTCAATCACTGCGACACTAGCCAATCATGAACGTCTGTGAGCTCATGTATGCGGAAGATGGCGGATAGCGCTTTCGTCCGAATGGTTGGGAATTGGCAAGTGACCAAATTACAGAGAAAAAAGGATGTTTGTTTTCAAAACCTAACAAAACTCTCTGATAAGTTTTGTTCAGTGATTGTAAGCCAGATTTCTTGTGTTGGACAGCAGTGAGCTGAAGTGATCTCTTTCGCTTTCATTTTCCAGACGCAGGATTTGGAACAACAGGTGGTTTTGGTGCTTCTGCTTTTGGAGCCACAAACAACACCGGTGGTCTCTTTGGGGCAACACAGAACAAACCCGGTATGCCAATATATACGTAAATGCTACTGTCATCTCCGCATGTTGAATTTTTGAGCAATGATTTTGAACATAATTTGTAGAATAAGTTTTTGATCTCATTTTCCAAACGTTAGGCTTTTGTTCTCGATCAGCGGTGCTAACACAGTAGTGCTGTACAACACACTGTGCGGTGTTTCTGTACTGTATTTCTAAACCTGCCTGTAATGCTTTAAAGTGGTTAGCCAGCAAATCCACAGAACAAGTGCATACCGGAACAACGCTTTTCTTTGTTCTGGTATGCAAATCAGCAACAGTGTGATCAGGTAGATAGATGGGAGTCGACTCTCATGGGTACACGAGTCAACTGAATTCAACTCAGGAGTCAAACAGGTGCTGAATGAATCAGATGAGCTTCTGATGGTGCAGCTGAGCATACGGTTCATTCTGCAGTCTTGTATTTCAGTGGCTGAAAGAGATAATGAACAGAACCTCTTGTAAGAGTGATCTGATGTGATCTTTTGCTCTACCCAGGTGGGCTTTTTGGCTCCAGCACATTCAGTCAGCCCGTCACTTCGTCTACAAGCAGTGGCTTTGGGTTCGGTGCCACAAGCGGCGGTACCTCGAACAGCCTCTTTGGAAGTACTAATACAGGAGGTGGAGGCCTTTTCTCTCAGCAAGGCAATGCATTCGGTGCCAATAAACCCGCCTCTTTTGGTAGTAAGTTCAGTTTAATTCGTTAAACAGAGGAATGTGATTTAATAGGAATATATTTTTACGTTGTCGAATCTTTTTTTGCAGCGTTTGGCACTAGTACCAACAGCGGAGGGTTGTTTGGGACAACCAACACCACCTCCAATCCCTTCGGAGGAACGTCATCTCTGTTTGGATCCTCAGGCTTTACTGCTACCCAGCCTGGCACAACCATCAAATTTAACGTAGGTTTAATCGTGTTTATTCTTCTGTATGACTTACTTTTTGATTTAGTAAGAAACGTATCTGTTATTCATTTTTATACATTTCTGAATTTCTTTCAGCCACCATCAGGAAGCGACACAATGGTAAAGAGCGGCGTAACGACCAGCATCAACACCAAGCACCAGTGCATCACAGCCATGAAGGAATATGAGAACAAATCTCTAGAGGTCAGAAGCAGTGGGTTTATTCCATCTAGTGTCCCGAGTGATAACTGTTTGATATGCTGAGTTTAATAATTGCGTCTCTACTTTTCAGGAGTTAAGGTTAGAGGATTACCAGGCAGGGAGGAAGGGACCCTCCAACCCAATGGCAGCCAACGCAGGCGGCTTGTTCGGGGCTGCAGCCGCCGCAACTCCCAGCACTGCTACCGGCCTCTTCGGGTCCTCGGGTACCGGCTTCAGCTTCAACCAGTCCAAGCCCTCCTTCAGCGCTGGTATGTATACATGTGCAAGTTTCAGAGCAGAGAGATGAGTGGAAGTGTACGTTTGCATATATATTTTTTGAATAAGTTACTGTTTTTAAAGGCTAGGCCACAGTATAATGATTTACAGTTGAGTGCGAAACTTTGCGTCCCTTTTTTCTATGTGGGGGAAAATATCGACATATCATAGTTGTATAGTTTATGTAAAAAGCAGAATACATTTTTATTTAATGTTTTGCTGTGGGAAACCTGTCACCATGCAGGCTAAATATTACCGCTAAAGAGTCTATTGTACGTTCAGAAGGAATAAGGTTTATGGTCTGCTAAGTAACTTTGGTGGACGTCTTTAATGGTTATATATGAATCACAAAAGAAAAAAACGATCTCTGTATAAAACGCAGAAACGAGTGTTTCAGTGTATCTTCATGGTGTGCGCATATGGGCTATACTTCTGCTAGGAACTCAGTTTTACTAGAATATCTGGAAATATTATTTCTTTGACAAGTCCTTTTAAACATCGTCTTTATTTAAAAAAAAAAAAAAAAAAACTGCTAAAACTTGGTTTTGTTTTTCGGTTTCACGATCTATTGGAGTCTTTACCAGCGTTTCAAGCGCGGGTATGCAAATCTTTGCGCTCGACTCCATATGTGTCTGTGTATCAGTGTGGCTCAAAATGAATAACAGTGACATGACTAATTGTTCCGTAGGCACAAGTGGCTTTGGGACGACCCCAGGTGGTTTATTTGGCCAGCCGTCGCAGACTAATAGTCTCTTCAAGCCATTCGGTCAGGCCACCACCACCCAAAACACAGGCTTCTCATTCGGCGGCACCAACACCATGGGCCAGGCCAATACCAGCAGCATGGTTAGTACTTGCGAAGCTAGCAGACTGATAGATGATAGTGCTGATATTTGTAGCTGTCTAATAATCTGTGGACTGTTCTCTCATTCTCTGTGATCAGGGTCTGTTTGGGAACACGGCTGCCTCACAGGCCGGAGGTCTATTCGGAAACACGGCTAACACCAGCACAGCCGCTGGCTTCGGCACGGGCACCGGACTCTTTGGGCAGCCCAACACCGGCTTTGGGAATGTGGGTACACAGGTGACTTGTGGAAAAACTCAGACTTTCAGCAATTTTTGTCCATATGAGTGACATCTCGCATTTCAGTAGTCTCTTTTTGTAATTAGGTTAATCGTATATATCATTATTAGTGTTTTTTGTTAATCGAATACATTTTTTATTCTTACAGAATCTGTTTGGTAACAAGCCTGCTGGTTTTGGAACCACCACCACGAGCGCTCCCTCCTTTGGCACAGGCACTGGCCTGTTTGGCAACAAACCCACACTCACTCTGGGGACAAACACAAACACCTCCACCTTTGGTGAGTGCGAGAATTTATTTGTAGTCTGTTTATAACGTAGTGGTTTGATTTGTAACAGCTAAAGGCAACTTTTAAATATGTCTCTTAGGGTTCGGAGCCAATCCTGCTGGAGGCAGTCTGTTTGGAAACAAACCTGCCGCTGGTACACTAGGAACAGGACTCGGAACAGGTTTTGGAGCAGGTATAATCTACGTCGTTTAGGAGATGAGTTGTACATAAGTAACGTTTCAGGCTCTTGTGGAAATGTGTCGTCTTGTCTTTGTGTTGAGAGTAACTTCATACCCCATCCTTTCAGGTGTAGGTACAGGGCCGACATCTCTGTTTGGAAATAACCAGAACAAGATCGGCTCCACTCTGGGGACAGTGGGAACGTTCGGGGGTACTAGCTTCAACACAGGACCCAGCACGCTGAACTTCGGAGCACCGCAGCAACCTGTTGGTGAGAGCCAGGATATTAAAAAGAAACTGTTGCTTGGGTGTGACTAGGCTAGTGTAAAGATTGTGGATACATAAGGATAGCTCATTTTAGGTTAGAAGACTGCTAAAACATGAAGTGTTTGCTCTTTCAGCCCTGACGGATCCCAACGCTGCAGCCCAGCAAGCAGTGCTACAGCAGCAGCTCAATGCGCTTAACTATTCTCCTTTTGGAGATTCGCCCCTTTTTAGAAACCCGCTCTCTGACCCCAAGAAGAAAGAGGAGGTAGGTGACCTTGTGGAAGGCTCTTCTGCAGTTTTTACCACTATTTACTTAGTTGTCCTGGACGATTGGAGATGTGTAAGAATATAGTTTTAACGTTATAGTTTTGAAGCGGAGATTTTAAAGGCTGATCTCTAAAGGTGCCGGCAGATTTGTGAAAGATTTTTATATTGGTTTCTTGAATATTTTCACTTTAATTAGCGCCTGAAGCCTACAAATCCAGCTGCCCAGAAAGCCTTGACGACCCCTACGCACTACAAGCTCACCCCCCGTCCTGCCACGCGTCTGCGTCCCAAAGCCCTCACCTCATCAGGTTCTGGGAAATCTCAGCTTTTCGATGGGCTAGACGACGACGAACCTTCTCTCACCAACGGCGCTTTTATGCCCAGGTAATTGACACTTATTCCAAGACATGATTTTTTAACATGCTTGCGTTACTGTCTAGAATGCCATAATGGCTTGTGAAAGTGCGCTAGTTGATGTGTTTACACCTGTTCTGTTTTTAGGAGGAGCATTAAGAAGCTTGTGTTAAAGAACTTGAATGGAAGCAGTCTGTACAACAGCCCACTGGACAGGGAGGCTGATGACTTGAACTCGCCGTCAGAATACCCTCAGAACGGCCTCAGGTCAGATTTTATATCGGTATTGTATGATTTTTGGGCCCTTTAGAGATTATTGCCGTACTGTATGTATGGCATACCCCTAACGTTACTTGTGCACTTTATCTGTGTGGCGTAGCACTGCCAGGATAATCCTCAGTAACATTTCAAATCTGTCTCCAGTCTGAGAGCGGATGCAGAAGAAACCCAAGATATAGAGGCGGAAGGAGGAGCAGAGGATGATCTGCAAGTCTCCAAGTTCTACACCAACCCCATTGCTAAGCCCATCCCACACAACCAGCCCAGTCCCTCGCTGCAAGACACCATCAGCGAGCTGAACATGAGGAGAGCCGTCAGTGCCCGCAATGGCCTGGACCTGAGCAGTGAGGAGATCTCTTTGGGAGACGAGAGTGTTCAGGAAGACAGAGACGAGGAGCTGGAGGCACAGAAACCTCCTCACCCAGCCGGTAGGTGGCGGCCGTAGTCTACAAAGCCTTTTATTCCGTGATGTTAATCTGAAGAACCATCACGGATCCATGGTTGACTTTTTTTTTTTTTTCCTTTCACGTCTGCAGGTATCGTTCTCTCTCGGGTGGGCTACTACACCATCCCTTCCATGGAGGAGCTGGGGAAGATGCTGAATGAAAACGGGGAGTGTATTGTCGAGAACTTCACAGTCGGAAGGAAAGGTATCCTTCACGTTAACATCACGACTCCTAAAACGTTCATTTTACAATACAGATAAATGTTAAGTAACCGTGAGCATGTTTTCCAGGCTATGGGTCAGTTTTCTTCCCTGGTGAAGTGAATTTGACAAACCTGAATCTTGATGAAATCGTGCACTTGAGACGAAAGGAAATAATCGTCTACCCTGATGACAAAGATAAGCCTTCTGTAGGAGAGGGCCTCAACAGGTTAGCAGCACCATCTCCTGTATTCCTGATACTTTTTCTTTTTTCTTTTTCTCGCATTGACAGTTTTGAATTTGAATGAGTGTTGATCATTTTGTGGTCTACGCTCTGTTTTTTTAAATAAAATTTTTTTATTAACATAACCTGCATATTATATATTTTTTTTACAGGCGAGCGGAAGTGACCCTTGATGGCGTTTGGCCCAACGACAAAACCACCTGCTCTCAGATCAAAAGTCCTCAGCGTCTGAGCGAGATGCACTACGAGGAACGCCTGGAGAACGCCTCACGCAAACAAGGTGCTCGCTTCCTGGAGTACAGACCTGAGACCGGCTCCTGGGTGTTTGAGGTACCTGCCCATTTTTTTTGTTTTTGGTTATTGTTTGATAAGTATTAGGAATTGTGAGATTTATATAGGCCTTGTAGGTTCTGGTTTTTTTTTTTTTCCCCCAAATCTTAAATATTTGAGTATTAGATCATTGTTGTCTGTGTTGTGTTCACTAGGTGAATTTGCTGTTTCCTGACTTGCTCATTTATTTGCCTCTGGTTACAGGTTTGTAGGTTTGTACTGAATCAAGTCTTAATCCTGTCTCTTCTCCAGGTGGCACACTTTTCCAAGTATGGCCTCCAAGACTCCGATGAGGAGGAAGACGTTCCCCCGGCTAAAACCGAGACGAAGAAGATGAAAACCGCCATCCCGGCCGGACTGCAACAAATTCCACTGACCCATCAGCAGATGGCGCCACAAGCTCAGGTAGACTGAGGAACACACAACGCTGCGACAGACACACACTGAGTTCATCTGTACCTCTGCCTCCTGTGCTGCTGATGCTGATAACTAAATCCAGGCTGTTCTAGTTGACGTCCATCCACGATTATTAATAACATTTTAGTTATAGTTTATCACCGTAACATAAATAAACATCTTTATAGTGGCTTGGCCTGTGTGCTATGCAGAGCGTAATCGGTTTGCAGTTAAAAATATACTTACAAGCATAGTCATGGAGTTCAGAATTTATTTAATATCAGAAAACATTAAATAATGTACTTGTCTGACCTTTTTAAAAACATTGGCTGTTTTTGATAGACTGTGAGTCACATGATCTGATGAATGTATGTGAAAGCAATTTTGTTACATTACTGTGAGTTGCGTAAGAGATTTAGAAGTGCTAATGTGATGTTTCTTAATTCAAGGATTTGTTTTTTTTTGCAAATGAATTGCAGTGATTGTGATGGCTAATTCCTAAACACCCTCCATTTTCAGTGGCTTAAAATTTGAACGGAGGGCAAAGATTGTGCACATTTAATTTTGTTATGTATCCTAACAGAAATAAAATTGCTATATTATTTGGCAATGCAGTAGTATAAAGTGTCTTTTTTTTTTTTTATTATTATTATTATTTTTAATTTAATTAAATTTTTTTGTCATTATTTTTGTGGTAGAGGGATATCCCTGTGTGTAACATGTTGAATGTATAGTTATTGATTTGCCTATAATCTAGCCTGGCTCTGTAGAATGTACATTTTGTATAAATACATACGTCTCACAGTCTGTCTTTGCACATACGTGTAGAGTACGGCAGTACTGGAGCTTCTGAGCCGCGTGTCGGAGCTGGACAGTGACATGGCGGATATTACCCAGGAGCCTCCAGCAGATGGAGTGTTGTGTGAGGAGGATGACAGCGTGCTGGAGGATGACACCAGGATGGCCCTAAGAGCAGCAACCCCTGCTGAGCCAGAGCCCATCTCTGCCTCCAGTCAGATCGCCTCCTCATTAGGAATCAACCCACACACTCTTCAGGTTTCGGCAGCGTTCGCGCGACACTGTTACACTGCATAGACTCTGTATACGTCTCTGTTAATTTCCAATCATCAAGTCCATCCATAGGGCGTAACCTATAATGCTGCTGCTTTTGTATATTTAAGTCCTGACGGTGGAGTTAGATATTTAATGTTCCTTCTACATTTCATTCTTGTAAATTGCACAGATTATGAAGGCATCCCTGTTTGCGGGTGATGACGACTGCGACCTCTTTCACGAGCAGCTCCCTCCGAAACTCTTGGAGGAGGTGTCGTCTCCCCGGATTTTACTTGGTAACTCCCAGGCCAGGCTATCAGGTTAGCAAATTTCGGCACCAGCACACCATCGCTACTGACATGGTTTATATAGATGCAGTGAACAGTTTTTCCTCACGCAAAACTGAAAAAACAAAGACTTGCTCAAATAGGAATCAGTGCAACCTGAGGTTCTAGTTTGTTTTCTGTCAACTTGACACACATTGGATTGGCCATGTGCTAATAGTAACCCTGTGGTCACACTAGCAAGCGTCAGCGCGACCACTCATTTGCCGTGTTTGCGCGTGACACGGAGCCATGTTTTTAGCCAAAGCGGCAAGCAACACCACAGTAAGTGACATTTGAATTAAGATTTCTCAATTCTATGCAAATTAGATGTGATGTGGCAAATCCAAACAATTAATTAACAATTAAACTGCGTGTGGTCCGATGTTTAAGTTCCTTCCCATTTACTATGGAAGAAAATGTATAACCATGGTTTCATCCTTCTTATAAGATCTGTTATTAAATGTCTATAGGGAAGATACAAAGAAAAATAAAGCTTGGTGAGAAGGTAGCAGAGATTGCTGGTCCCTCCGGTGAGTGCATGTGGCTAGTAGAGTTAACTAACTTGTTAGTTGGCTAATCTGCCCGTTAAGTTAGTATGATGCCTAGCATGTAAAAGATCAGTCAGACAACCCATTTTCACACAGATGAATGCATTATTTAGTGCATTCTGCTTATCTGCTTGTTACATGTTGCACACTGGGTAATACTATATGTGTAACCAATCAGCAACTAGTAGTACAGAAACTAGTCGGCCTTTCTGTCTTTAGCAGATACCCAAAATATGCCAATTCAAGAAGCACAGTTTCACTTTTCTTGTTCCACACTTTTGCAGTGGAAGAAACCCATCGTTATTTCGTTTTGTTATATTAGTAAATGTTACTGGCGTGTCACTAAAATGAATTATTCTTTTTCTTTGGAAGTGGGTGGTCTTCTGCAGAGCAAGTTCACCTCAGGTGGAGGGCTGTTTTCGCACCTGCCAGAGCTTCCTTTTGGAGCGATCTCTCAGAAGCTGAGTAAGCCAGCAGCACCAGAAGCCCCATGGCCCTCACTGGGCACCTCCATTATTTTGCCTCCTCCTGTTCCTGAGGTCACGCTGAGGACTGTGGGAGCACGCAGACTGGGGGGCCCCGTGCCTCTTGATAACTCGGTCACTCGGGGAAAAGGCCGTCTGCTGATGGACGCAGCGCTGTACATGGGCCGCTCGTTCAGGGTGGGATGGGGGCCTAACTGGACACTCGTGCATTGTGGGAATCCACTTAGCACATCTGCAGAGTCAAAGGATCAGTCTAAAGACGCCATGGGCTTCGGCTTCTTGCCCAGACCTACCAAGAACCGGCAGTGAGTTGATCGGAAAGACGTGAATGAAATATTAATCAAATTTACTAAGCTGTTTAAAGTTTGGTTTAACTTTCATTTGATTGAGTTTGTTTTAAAGAAACTTGAGCACAAGAACTTGGTGTTCTGGGAATTCCTTTTAAAGCCACTGGTTCACAATTAGCTTCTTACTACTGACACTAGCATCTGTGGTAAATTTATAAACCCTAAGTTTGGTGAGACAGTTCTGACTGCACGATAAATTGAAGTGTTTGCAGTCTAAATATAATTAAATTTGACATAATTGGATCTATTATTTATAAATGCTCATTAAGAGAGAAATGGTTTCGAAGGATAACTAATTCTCCAGTGGTTAATCATATTAATGCAAGATTAATAAGCCTTGTGTTTTGATAAATAAATAGTCTGAATTCTATTCATTTTCTCACAATGTTTACTGCAGGATCACTGAAAGCCCCTTTAAAGTACACGTGGAGCAGGTGGTGGGAACGGAGCCCAAGGAGACGGCAGAGAGCCTGGCTGTGTACCACCAGCCGCTTGAGATCGGGCTCAAGCACAGCACGATCAGCACGGCTGATGTCTGCCCCTTCATCCAGCCAGAGAAAGGAGTCAACGCTCTGCACGAATACGCCAAGTGGATCGTGGAGGTCCTCAAGAAGGCAGGAGCTGGAGACGGTAGGACGATGCAGCTCCGAATACTAACTAGTAATACTTAGTGAGAAGCAGTGTTTACTTGCAGTGTAGTAGTCTATTTAAAATCTGACTAATGGATCAGTTAGAAAAAAAAAATTGTCTAGACCCAGGTCAGAATCGAGTAAACTGACTGAGGCCAGTCGGGAAAAAAATTCTCTTCCAGTTGATAATCTATTTAAAAAGCTTTTAAACATAAGAAAAAATAACAGAAGGGTAAAGTAGTTTAGTGTGTCCATTTGGAGGACCTTACTGAGAACAACAGTTCACCATGCTGAGTGTGTGTGTGTGTGTGTGTGTGTGTGTGTGTGTGTGTGTGTCTCTCTCTCTCTCTCTCTATCTCTCTCTCTATATATATATATATATA